>JABMCL010002277.1:50000-52500 GCA_018857735.1 Alviniconcha marisindica | reverse complement strand
AGACAGACAGAGAGACATACAGGCAGGTAGACGGGCAGACAGACAAACAGACATACGTATATGCATTCAGACTGGCAGAGAAACAATAGCAAAAACAACAGCAACAGCAACATCACGATAAAAAACAATTAGCCACCTACACAAACAACAATAGCAACAACACACAACAACAAATAAATAAAAACAGCACACACACACACACACACACACACACACACACACACACACACACACACACCACACACACACACACACACACACACACACACACACACACACACACACACACACAACTGGGACACGTACACTGGAACAGAAAACTACTCCTAATATTCAGTTAAAAAAACAACAACAAAAAACAAACAAACAACAACACAGGAGTCAGATAATTATTTATCCGTACCACACGAACGTCGAGACCAGAGTTGATTGTAAGATCACTGCCTTGTCTGGTGATGAGGGTAAATGTGTTGATGTGACACCACCCGGCTACTGTATGCCACCTGTTCTGTATGCGATCTGCTCTGTATGCGAAATGTTCCGTATGCTATTTGTTCCATATACCATCTGCTCTGTATGCCATCTGCTCTGTATGCCACCTGTTCTGTGTCCCATCTGTTCTGTATGCCATCTGCGCTGTATGCCATCTGTTCTGAATGCCATCTGCGCTGTATGCCATCTGTTCTGAATGCCATCTGCGCTGTATGCCATCTGTTCTGAATGCCATCTGCGCTGTATGTCATCTGTTCTACATGCCATATGCGCTGTGTGCCATCTGTTTTGTGTCCCATCTGTTCTGTATGTCATCTGCGTTTTGTGCCATCTGTTCTGTGTCCCATCTGTTCTGTACGTCATCTGCGTTGTATGCCATCTGTTCTGTGTCCCATCTGTTCTGTATGTCATCTGTTCTGTATGCCATCTGTTCCGTATGCCGTCTGCTATGTATGCCCTCTGCTCTGTATACCATCTGTTCTGTATTTCATCTGTTCTGTATGCCATCTGTTCTGTATGTCATCTGCTCTGTATGCCATCTGTTCCGTATGCCGTCTGCTATGTATGCCATCTGCTCTGTATACCATCTGTTCTGTATGTCATCTGTTCTGTATGCCATCTGTTCTGTATGTCATCTGCTCTGTATGCCATCTGTTCCGCGTGAGACAGGCGGAAGTGACCTTGCGGCCATCATCCGTTCTTCTTTGCAGGCAGCATTGCTGTCTGTCTGATTTTGTCAAAGCTTAACTACTGTAGTGGCTTTCTGTCGGGACTTCCCGGAAACCTGATTTAACATCTGCATGAAGTGCAAAATGCTGCTGCAAAAACTATAGTGAAATGCAAATACAAACAAACAGACAAACAAACAGACAAACAAACAACAAAAACAGCAGCAGCAGCAGCGGCAGCAGCAGCATCATCAACAACAACAACAACAACAACAAAATAAATATATAAAATCAGATCACGTGACTCCCATTCACAGACAGCTTTCATTGGCTCCCCATTCAGAAACGGATCTGCAACCAAATTCTCTCTGACACATACCGGTCTGTTCAGAAAAACAACACACCTCCCTCTACCCCTCTGATCTTCCCCAAAGACACACCACCCTTTCATGCCTTCTCCGGTCACCATCTAAATCTCTCCTTCATGTTTTCAGGTCCAGGGATTAAGAAACCAAGCGGTACGACCAGCAAGCCTAAAGGTATGTCGCTCCCTCCCTTTGGAATGTCCTCCCCGAGAGCGTGAAGGATTCCATTCAGTCTTTCAGAGCTTCTCTGAAAACTTACCTCTTTATTTTAGGCAGGATAGTCGAGGTGACTGTGTGAGGTGTGCGCTTACGCTGGTGTATGAGCTGAGTGAAGCACGTTTCCATAAATACTCTGTATGCGATTTATTATTATCCTAAGAATGTAGCTGGCCTACTTAAGTGATTTTTATGCTAAAAGGATCAGCAGTACAACACAACACAACCAACCAACCAACCAAACAAACAGACAAACAACAACCCCACACACAAATCCTTCACCAACAAAAGCAAGAACACCAACTGTTACAAGAACAAGAATGACAACAATAACAGCATACTGATCTATAGTAACCGCACTTGTATTTTTTTTAAAGGAAACCAAACAAACACAACCCCCTCCCCCAAAAAACAACAACAACAACACAAAAACAAACAGACAAACAACAACAACAACTACAACAACAAAACATCAAAACAACAACAGAATCCATACACACAAAATGTTATTTACGCTGCTTTTATAAAATGACGCAAAACATGCGAAAACTATCAGGGTAACTCCCTTTTTCAAGCAATAGCAAAACAAATAAACGGTGATAACTGAAACCGTATAAGTATTGTCGTATCAAAACTAACGTTGTTTTTAACCCTTTGCGTGTTTGGATCTTATTTCGGAACGTAAAGTTTCAGATATTCTTTAGAACCACCACCACCACCATCATCATCACCACTACCACCACCACAACAACAACAACT
>JABMCL010002277.1:42500-45000 GCA_018857735.1 Alviniconcha marisindica | reverse complement strand
CAAGTTGTTAAAACTCAAACAGAGGGTAAGGAAAAGGACTTGTCAAGTTGTTAAACTCAAACAGAGGGTAAGGAAATGAACTTTGTCAAGTTGTGAAACTCAAACAAAGAGTAAGGAAAATGACTTGTCAAGTTGTTAAACTCAAACAGAGGGTAAGGAAAAGAACTTCGTCAAGTTGTGAAACTCAAACAGAGGGTAAGGAAAAGGACTTCGTCAAGTTGTGAAACTCAAACAGAGGGTAAGGAAAAGGACTGTTGTCAAGTTGTCAAACTCAAACAAGGGTAAGGAAAAGGACTTCGTCAAGTTGTGAAACTCAAACAGAGGGTAAGGAAAAGAACTTCGTCAAGTTGTGAAACTCAAACAGAGGGTAAGGAAAAGGACTTCGTCAAGTTGTGAAACTCAAACAGAGGGTAAGGAAAAGGACTGTTGTCAAGTTGTCAAACTCAAACAGAGGGTAAGGAAAAGGACTGTTGTCAAGTTGTCAAACTCAAACAGAGGGTAAGGAAAATTACTGTTGTGAAGTTGTCAAACTCAAACAGCGGGTAAGGAAAAGGACTGTTGTGAAGTTGTCAAACTCAAACAGAGGGTAAGGAAAAGGACTGTTGTCAAGTTGTCAAACTCACGAATGGCAACGACGACTCCAGCTGCCCCGGCCTCCAGCACTGACCCACCAGGATAACTCCTTAGAAACTGTGAGTACGTTGTTTGAAGTAGCTCGTTAGCTATGCAGGTCTGAAGAGGAGGGCTGTCGTCCATCGTCAGCCCCTAAAGTAAGTAAGTAAACATGGTACTTAACGTCAGCGCCTCCACGTTCACCACCCAAGTGTAGTTACATACGCCGCAAGAGCAATGACGTCTTTCCAAGCGTGACGTAAATATGGACTTATCCGTGATGACACAACTATTTCCTGTGAACACGCATAGAGCAGTGATGTCATTCCCAACGTTACGTAATAATGCACTCTTGGATGCCTCAGCTACTTCCTGTGTGAACACGCATAGAGCAATGACGTCTTTCCCTAAGTGACGTAAACATGCACTGTCCATTGTCGCCCTGTCGAATAGTAAGTAAGTAAACATGGTGTTTAACGTCCACAGAAACCATAAGGCTTATTAGGGACGGGCCCTGTCGAGGGCAGGCACCTTTTGATGAAGCCACCACGGCATTGTAAAAGAACCTTCTTCAATGATGTCATCCGAAACATTAGGCACGCATGCTATCCTTCAAAACGTCACCCTCAACTGTCAACGTGCATGCCTCTCCGCTGACTGACCAAACAAACCAAACAACAACAAACAAACAAAAGAAGAAGAAGAAGAACAACAACAACAAAGAAAAAGAGAGAAGAAAAACAACAAACAACAAACAACAGCAACAACAAAACAACAACTAAAAACTAACAAAAACAAACAAACAAAGAAAAAACCAACAGCAACAACAGCACATTCATTAAAATTTAGTCCACCGTGTGAAGGAATTCAACAGAGGGTGACATCTGTACTTTAAAAAAAAAAAAAAAGCAATGAACCAAACGTTTTATCTCATAGAGATGACGTCTGAAGAGCTCAGGAGCTGTGTGAAAGTCGACTAGACCGTCCCGGGCTCCCCGTCGCTAATACGCCTCATGTTTTCTGTCGACGTAAAGCAACACTGCAACGAAAAATAAGACGTCTCAGAAATCAGAAACTATGTGAAAGTCGATGTGGCCGTCCTGGTCTACCCGTCCCTAATAGTCCTTATGGTCTCTGTGGACGTAAAGCAATAATGATTGAACTCGACCCAAACACGAAAAGGTTCAAAAGAACGCTTATTTATTATGTCACGGACACTTTTTTTGTGTTTGGATCTTGTTTTAGAACGCTAGGAGTCATTCTGTTGTTGTTTTTCTGTTTTTTTTCTTTCTTCTCTTTTTGTTTTCTTTCTCAACACTGAACTCGAAAAGACGTCACCGTCACCCTCAGACATGTATCACGACAATTACAACAAATAAAAGAACTTTATTAGTAGAACTTTATTAGTCATAATAAATGCATAAGATGAAACTTTGCCTTTTGGGTTACTCGATTTCCATGAAAGAAGGAGAATTAGACAATTCAACGTAACATAGGTAAAAGTACACAAATAAAATAATCGGAGTGAATCGTCGTTTCTGAGATCGATTATGTGGATGGTCATTGCTCATATTCTGACTCTCCACCGCCTCTCTATTCATAACCAAGAAACGCCCACATACTCATAAACACAGTCACACCTACCCCTACATTAAAACTATCACATTGCCCACCTACACACACACACACACACACACACACACACACACACACACACACACACACACACACACACACACACACACACACACACACACACACACATACACACACACCACACACACACACACACACACACACACACACACACACACACACACACACACACAACACACACACACACCACACACACACACACACACACACACACACACACACACACACAACA
>JABMCL010002277.1:25000-27500 GCA_018857735.1 Alviniconcha marisindica | reverse complement strand
AGGCTTGGGCTGTGTCACAACACACTGACACCAGCAAGAACACCGAGGCTAGGGCTGTGTCACAACACACTGACACCAGCAAGAACACCGAGGCTAGGGCTGTGTCACAACACACTGACACCAGCAAGAACACCGAGGCTAGGGCTGTGTCACAAACACATGACACCAGCAAGAACACCGAGGCTTGGGCTGTGTCACAACACAGACACCAGCAAGAACACCGAGGCTAGGGCTGTGTCACAACACACTGACACCAGCAAGAACACCGAGGCTAGGGCTGTGTCCACAACAACTGACACCAGCAAGAAACACCGAGGCTAGGGCTGTGTCACAACACACTGACACCAGCAAGAACACCGAGGCTAGGGCTGTGTCACAACACACACTGACACCAGAGACCAGGCAGGTCACAAACACCGAGCACGGCTAGGGCTGTGTCACAACACACTGACACCAGCAAGAACACCGAGGCTAGGGCTGTGTCACAACACACATGACACCAGCAAGAACACCGAGGCTAGGGCTGTGTCACAACACACTGACACCAGCAAGAACACCGAGTGGGCTGTGTCACACACACACTGACACAGCAAGAACACCAGGCTGGGCTGTGTCACAACACACTGACACCAGCAAGAACACCAACTAGGCTGTGTCACAACACACTGACACCAGCAAGAACACCAGGCTAGGCTGTGTCACAACACACTGACACCAGCAGAACCCAGCTTTTGTGTCATAATACTTGAGATAGCGCGACACACAGATTGACACCAGCAACAAAAGGCATTAGAAAAAAATATGTCCATATATAGAAAAACAACATCAGCTTCCATTGGCATACACTATGCAATTCTTTGAGAAATGTGGGTGGGTGGGTGGTACAGCAAATTTATAAAAAAATCTTATAAGGTGGGGGGGGGGGGGAGAAAACCCCACAAAAAACAAAAACACACACACACACACAACACACACACCACACACCACCCCCCCGCACGCACGCACGCCGCACGCACGCACGCACACACGCACGCACGCACGCGCACGCACGCACGCACGCACGACGCACGCACACACACACACACACACACACCACACACACACACACGCACGCACGCACGCACGCACGCACGCACGCACGCACACACACACAAGCACGCACGCATGCACGCACGCACGCACGCACGCACGCACGCACGCACGCACGCACGCACGCACGCACGCACGCACACACACACACACACACCACGTGTTTTTGTTCTGCCTTTGTTTCTTCTTCTCTATACTTTTTATTTTGTTTGTTCTTCAGACGCCAACGAACGAAACCATACTCAGCACGTCATTCCACAACGGTAGCTTCCTTCTGAACCTTCCAGTGCCTGTGTCTACGGGAGACTACTCCTGTCAACTAGAACACAATTCGTCAGCAATGTGTCTCCCCAGTGACTCCCCTTTGCTGGCCGGAAGACCGTCGGTAACCGTGGAAGGAGTTCACGCACAGCTTGCAATACTTTCTGCTCGCCTGGGGGCGCTACAGATGGAAAATCACGACTTCCGGTCAGAGTTGGAAGAACTGAAAATTAACTCAACGCGCGAAAACCAAGCCTTGCGATTTGAGCTGGAGAGACATGAAAACCAGTCGGAGAAGGAAATCCAGAGTTTGAGGTCAGAAGTGGAACAAGAAAGAGCGGAGATTAAAAGACAGGGTCTAGAATTGGAACAGCTGAAGTCAGAGATAGAGCAACAACGTACAGCCAGCCAGGAGCTAAAAGAGCGGTTTGACAATCTGACCTTTTCGCTGGAATACGTTTGTAAGCGGAACTTTACTTTATTTTATTTATTTATTTTGTGTGAGTGTGTGTGTGTGTGTGTGTGTGTGTGTGTGTGTGTGTGTGTGTGTGTGTGTGTGTGTGTGTGTGTGTGTGTGTGTGTGTGTGTGTGTGTGTGTGTGTGTGTGTGTGTGTGTGTGCGCGCGCAAGCGCGTGTGTATAATATTATGTGTGTGTGCGTGCGTGCGTGCGTGCGTGCGTGCGTGCGTGCGTGCGTGCGTGCGTGCGTGTGTGTGTGTGTGTGTGTGTGTGTGTGTGTGTGTGTGTGTGTGTGTGTGTGTGTGCGCTGCACGGCGTGTGTTAATATTATGTGTGTGTGTGTGTGTGCGTGCGTGCTGTGCGTGTGTGCGTGCGTGTGTGCGTGCGTGCGTGCGTGCGTGCGTGTGTGTGTGTGTGTGTGTGTGTGTGTGTGTGTGTGTGTGTGTGTGTGTGTGTGTGTGTGTGTGTGTGTGTGTGTTGGTTTGTTTGGCTTCGTTTCCTGTGTTTGTTTTCGTTCTTTAGGTTTAGTTACTTTTGCTCGCACCAGTTAAAAAAAAAAAAAAAAAAATTCCTCTTTGTTTTTGTTGTCTTAGTTCTTTTGATGTTGTTATCAAGCATATTATTACTTCTCTCAGAGTCTCGGTTTATTGCAACGTGGGTTAATCAAAAGATTCATCTTAGTGGCTTTGGAG
>JABMCL010002277.1:0-5000 GCA_018857735.1 Alviniconcha marisindica | reverse complement strand
CTCTCTCTCTCTGTCACCCCCCTCTTTTCTTCTCTCTTGTCACCCCCTCTCATTCTCTCTCTCTCTCTCTTCCCCCTCTCTCTCTCTCTCTCTCCCCCCCCCCTCTCTCATTCTCTCTCTCTCTCTCTCTCTCTCTCTCTCTCTCTCTCTCCCCCTCTCTTCTCTCTCTCCCCCCTCTCTCTCCCCCTTTCTCCCTCTCTCTCTTGACTCCCTTCTTTCCCCCCCCTCATTCTCTCTCTCTCTCTCCCCCCCTCTCTCCCTCTCTCTCCCTCTCTCTCTCTCCCCCTCTCTCCCCCACCCCTTTTTCTCTTTCCCCCCCCTCCCCTTCCCCTCTCTCTCTTCCCCCCTCTCCCTCCCTCCCCTCTTTTTTCTTTTCTCTCTTCCACACAACAAACACACAAACACACATGTTCTCTGTGAAAAGAACATTTTCTGGTATATTGCTACTTTTCATTTGATCACTCTTGTGTAACCCTTTTCTTTATATAAAAATGTCGGAGGATGTTCTTTGTAAAGCTCAATGAATTTGTACACATCAAGGGATAGCGATATTCAAGCAGCTACGTATCTATTCACATTTTTAATCTTCTTTTTTTAATTCCTTAAATACACAAAGTTTTTGGAATGCAACGGACAAAATACTAATCTTAGGGAAGTAATAAGCAAATAGAGCAAATCAATCCGACATTAATCAACGTAATGTGGAGAAAAGATTTCAGAGAAAAGGAAACTAAAGAAGATTACCTGGTTCAAGTATCAAACTTCCGAAGATAAACTGCTCTTCGAAAAGCCTAAAAAAACAACCCCAAAAGCCTAAAAACAACAACAAGGCATGAGCGCTTCTTATTAAATTGAAACTAATCAAATTAAATAACAAGGAAACAGATCTGACGAAACACTCGGTTTAAGAGAGAGCAACCTTCTTGCTGTCAGTGTCATACAGAAAATATGTCTGACGCTAATTACTTGTGTTTTTAAGTGTTTGGGGTCGGTATGCTTTCCACATGCAAATGGCATCGACAATGATGATTGAATATTATTATATTTATTTTTAGAATAAGAGAGAGAGAGAGAGAGAGAGAGAGAGAGAGAGAGAGAGAGAGAGAGCAGACAGAGAGACAGACAGACAGACAGACAGACAGACAGACAGACAGACAGACAGACAGACACAGACACAGAGACACAGACACAGAGACACAGACAGACAGACAGACAGACAGACAGACAGACAGACAGACACGACAGACAGACAGACAGACAGAGACAGACAGAGAGACAGAGAGAGAAGAAAAGGAATCAGAAAGTAGAAGAAGCTGATAATTTTATGCATTACTCTGGTCTAGTTCTTTGCCTTTGCAGGCGCATCTCTCTTCATAAAGAATTTCCAGATTTCAAGATTTAGTTCATTGGCTTTGACAGCAACGAGTCTCTACTGCTATTTTCGAAGTGTATAATTTCATTGCAATTCTAAGCTTCTGTTAATCAACCTTTTGTTCTATTATTTTCTTCCTTGAGAGCATGTAGGCGGTAGAGCTTAGAATTTTCTCTTCATGCAGAGAATTATGAAGGCCGCACTATTAGTGGCCTTTCTTTGATGGTTATGGGCTGAGAATTTCCCTCTGGTCATGATCATCGCTGAGCTAATTGAGGTCTATTCCTTTTCTAAGTCGCCCTCCCCCCCTCCCCCCCCCTCCCCCCTCTCTCCCTCAATACGTATTCCAGCCAGTTTGTCAAGTCTCTCTTCTCTTCTCTGTCTCTTCTCTTCTCTCTCTCTCTCTCTCTCTCTCTCTCTCTCTCTCTCTCTCTCTCTCTTCTGTCTCTTCCCCCTTTTCTCTTTTTTTCTTCTCTCTCTGTCACTCTTCCGTGCCATTTGAGTTTTACGTTATATAATATCTATTACATCACACCCGTTACACATCATTGTCATGCCAACATTTTTCCAAGCACTGGACATAGCACACCCCCAAATAGATAAGTGGATTAGCTCTCCACATTTATTTATTTTTACATCTTTTTTCAGCGTTTAATTGTTGTTTAAGTGTCGTTTTGTAGCTTGATAAAGGAGATTACCCCGAAATTTCGCTTGTTGTGTTTTGTCCAAATAAAGAGCGTTATTTTGGGCCTTTATGTGTTTAGATCTTAACTGAGCGAAATGCGTCTGTCTGGCGACTAAAAACAAAATCGGACCCTTGCAGGTTCAATTGTTTTGCTAGTCACACTTATGGTGATAGGCTCCTGTTTTCAAGGGCGTCCTAGAGGATTTATGTGTGTGTGTGTGTGTGTGTGTGTGTGTGTGCGTGTCGTGGTGTGTGTTGTGTTGTGTGGTGTGTTGTGTGTGTGTGTGTGTGTGTGTGTGTGTGTATGTGTGTAGTGTGGTGTGGTGTGTGTGTGTGTGTTGTGTGTGTGTGTGTGTATATTAATAAATGGGGGGGCGTAGTGTGTGTGTGTGTGTGTGGGTGTTGGTGTGGTGTGTGTGTGTGTGTGTGTGTGTGTGTGTGTGTGTGTTGCTTTACACACACACGCACACACACACAAACACACACAACCACACAACACCACACACACACACACACACAACACACACACACACACCACACACACACACACACACACACACACACACACACACACACACAATATATTGCACCTAGTATAAAGAATTGAATCGGACCCGGAAAGGGCCTTATGCTCCCAAGTAGGTTCTCTCTGAAACAAAGCAAATGTTTTCTTCTTTTTCTTTTCTGTCTGTGTGTCTGTCTCTATGTTTCTCGCCCTGATATAACCGTACTGGTTGACTGGGCGTAAAACACCAGATTACTTCAGTATCCGTTCCACCCCCCGTGTTACCGCAGTAGCACGTAAAAGACCCCGGTCATTCTGCCAAAAGTGCAGATGGAAGGTTACAGCTAAACACACGCAAGCAACTTACCAAGCCTATGTGGCTTTGCATGAAGTGACATGGTGCATGGTTGCATGGTGTACAGCAGAACGCACAGAGATGGCAGCAGTTTCATCGTGGCACCAGCCATGCCAGCGCTGTAAGCACACCACTTCGGTGGATGTTCCATAGCACACGCTTCGTAAAGCTATTCACTCATGCAGAATCACATGCGAGCGCAGTGAGTCTGCTCGAGAGCGGAGAATAGCGCTATATAAAATCGACCAACAACAATTTACGTCTCTCTGTTTTGGTTTTAGTGTGCGAACAGCTTTTAACCCCTTCACTGCCCCAGCATGCAGGGACGTGCCTGCCAACAGTATATTTTCCGGTCCTATAACATCTGCTTTAAACTTTGTGTGTTCTGACGAAAGTCCTTTCACATGCCAGTGCGAAAAAGGA
Source organism: Alviniconcha marisindica (assembly GCA_018857735.1). NCBI lineage: Eukaryota > Metazoa > Mollusca > Gastropoda > Provannidae > Alviniconcha > Alviniconcha marisindica. Next base: position 1,660 of record JABMCL010002277.1, on the reverse strand, counting down.
GACAAAAAGGCTTAAAGGTTTCAAATTTCGCACTTTTACTGATTCGGGTCTTTGTCAGTTGTTGTGTTTGTGTGACGTCTTTCGAGCGCCGATTAACTACCTTTGTGTGTTGATTTTGGATTTGATCATGTCCTGTAACCCTGTAACCCGCACGGTGAATGTGAATGTTACATAATTATCTATTGGTTGCGGGATCTTCGTATTAAAACGCTTGAGAAAAGCAAACGGCACAGCAGAAGTGTGAGTTTTTGTTCTTTTGTGATTATGATTAATACGCTGAATGCCACACGGCCCCCGACCTCTTCCCCCTCGGCCCCCCCCCCCCTCCCCCGCAAGAAAAAAAAAAATGAAAGAAAAAAGAAAAAAGAAAAAAGAAAAGAAAAAAAGAAGAAGAAAACAAACAAAAAAAAGACAACCCCCCCAAAAAAAAAAAAAAAAAGGACAGAGAAAGTGAGTGGGAGTTTTGTAATTATGTTTAATACGCCGACACCCCCCCCCCCCACCCCCGCCACCCCCTCCGTACCCCCTGTCCCCCTTCCTTCAGCAAAAGCTGCTTCTACACTTTGCTATGAATTCTTAACGGAACACGATGAGTTCATAAGCCTTATGGTCTAGTTAACCGCATCACTCGGTGACGACTAAACTTTATGTCCAGAAATGTGTTAATGATGAAACAAAGAAATGAATTTGAGCGTCAGAACTCCCCCCCCTATCGCAACATATATAGGCAGCATTTTTGGAGCAACATATTAAATCCAAACAGTATATACATTTCACACACACACACACACACACACACACACACACACACACACACACACACACACACACACACACACACACACACACACACACACACACACGCACATGCACGCACGCACGCACGCACACACGCACACACATACACACACACTACAGCTACACTCCAACAGTAAAGCAAACAAATGTCCAGCCGAACACAAGAATATCGTCAGTTCGTTAGCTAGTTAGTTAGTTAGTTAGTTAGTTAGTTAGTTAGTTCGTTCGTTCGTTCGTTCGTTCGTTCGTTCGTTCGTTAGTTAGTTAGTTAGTTAGTTAGTTAGTTAGTTAGTTAGTTAGTTAGTAATTGGCTATTAACGTCCTGTCAGACGCACAAGGTCACCCCAGGACAACCGAAGTTAGTCAAAAGCAAAAACCTTAAACAAAAATGACTGCTAACGTTCTAAAACGTCTAGAGTTTTGCGGATTGTTAAAGGGAATTACCCCAAAATTCGCATGCTGTGTTTTGTCCTAATAAATAACGTTCTTTTGAAACTTTTATGTGTTTGGATCTTATCCAAAGGCAAACGCATACTTCAAAACCTCTGATATGTAGATATAAACTTTTTTTCTTCTCAAGTCGGTCCACAAATTAGCAAACATCCAACATAAATTTTCAAAGAGTTAGTCCTTTCAATATTACCCCTGTTAAAAGAGCACATAAGGGCATGCTGGTATCGTCGACCATTCCGTTTAATTGATCAATACCAGATTAAAGGCAAAAAGAAAGAAAAATGGACAGAAACAACAACAACAACAGCAGCAGACAACAACAACAACAACAACAACAACAGCAACAACAACAACAACAACAACAGCAACAACAACAACAACAAAAAAAAAATAAAAAAAAACAAAAAAA
>JABMCL010001122.1:252500-255000 GCA_018857735.1 Alviniconcha marisindica | reverse complement strand
GTGGTGGTGGTGGTGGTGGTGGTGGTGACAGTGGTGGTGGTGATGATGGTCTTTTCGTTTGTTCGTTTGTCTGCTTAGAAAAGTCGTAATTTCAAGACAAACCTTTAAGCGGAAGGTCAAGTCTGGACTGACGCTAACACTGTCTGTATCATAGACTGAGCGTGCGCTCTGTGGTCTGTCTGTATCATACAACGTATGCATACGCTATCCGGTCTGTCTGTATCATACAACGTATGCATACACTATCCGGTCTGTCTGTATCATACAACGTATGCATACGCTATCCGGTCTGTCTGTATCATACAACGTACGCATACGCTCTCTGGTCTGTCTCTATTATACAGTTTACACTCTATTGTCTAACTGTATCTTACAGCTTACGCTTTGTGGTCTGTTTGTATCAAACAACGTACACTCTGGTCTGTATCATACATCGTATACTCTGTGGTCTAACTGTATCCTACAGCTTACGCTCTGTGGTCTAACTGTATCATACAGCGTATATACGCTCTGTGGTCTGCCTGTATCATACAGCCTACGCTCTCTGGTCTGTCTGTGTCATACAGCGTATATACGCTCTGTGTTCTGTCTGTATCATACAGCTACGCTCTCTGGTCTGTCTGTGTCATACAGCGTATATACGCTCTGTGTTCTGTCTGTATCATACAGCCTACGCTCTCTGGTCTGTCTGTATTATACAGCGTATATACGCTCTATGTTCTGTCTGTATCATACAGCCTACGCTCTCTGGTCTGTCTGTATCATACAGCGTATATACGCTCTGTGGTCTGTCTGTATCATACAGCCCACGCTCTCTGGTCTGTCTGTATCATACAGCGTAAATACGCTCTATGTTCTGTCTGTATCATACAGCGTACATGTACGCTCTCCGGTCTGCCTGTATCATACAACGTACGCTCTCTGGTCTGTCTGCATCATACAGCGTCCATGTACGCTCTCCGGTATGTCTGTATCATCGTACGCTCTCTGGTCTGTCTGTATCATACTGCGTATACGCATCTGTGGTCCAGCTGTCTGTACCCAGGACTGACATAATCTAGCAGCCTCCTCAGTCAGTTTCCTTGCATGCATGCCCTTGTTGGTGAAATTATTGCCTCCCTTTTCATTATTACGTGCGGGCAGGGACGCGTGTTTGCATCGGCAGTAAGTAAATACACATGGTGCTTAACGTCCACAGAAACCAAAAGGCTTATTAGGGACGGGGAGAATGGGGGGAAGGGGGTATGGAGGTGGGGGAAGAGGGAGAGTATATATACCTATCGCTACACTGTCACCACCAGAATGACTCCTGCATTAAGATGGGCAGCGACGAGAGCCATTTTGATGTTTCATTAATAATTGTGAGGGACAAAGTCACAAGACCGCGTCCACAAATCACAACCTTTTTGAAGAGAAAGGAGAGCCGAAGCGGTATCGAACCGAGGTCCTTCCGCTTACCAGCCAACCGCCTTACCGCTAGGCCAAACCGGCTCTCGCGCCGGCAGTGTGGGTGCATGATAGATAGATATACACGTGCTCCAGTTTCCTGGGAAACCCGAGATTTCTCCGAGACCTGCCTTCCAGAAAATAATAAATGACTATTGACAAGGGATGTCGGACCGCGCTCGGCGAGGCAGGCATCGCCAAAAAAGATGGGGGTCGAGGGGTGGGAGTGGGAGGAGGGGCGGGGAGGGTTGGGGTCAGGGGGGTAGGGGGATAGGAGGGTGGGGGGGGGGGGGGGGGGGAGAAGTGGGATGGAAGGGGGCTATGATGTGTCGTTAGTTAGCTGCACTCGTTGGAAAACAACAGGCCCTTGCCGTGATGCTTGCGGGGGAGTGAATAGTTTGTGAAACTGCTCCGTCCTGAGGTGAGGTGAGTGGGCGAGCGGGTGAGTGACCCTGCGTGAGTGCGGTTCATGTTAGAATCTAAAATACTAACTTTTTATCCGACTCAGTGACTCGACTTAAACAATACACAGCACCCCCACCCCCACCCCCACCCCCTACTCACACACACACACACCCACACACACACACACACACACACACACACACACACACACACACACACACACACACACACACACACACACACACACACGCGCGCGCGCAACCACACACAACACACACGCGCGCACACACACACACACACACACACACACACACACACACACACTCGTGCGCGCCGCCGCACACACAACACACACGCGCGCACACACACACACACACACAAAACACACACACACACACACACACACACACACACACTCACGCACACAGCACACGTACATATACACGCACAGTGCACGCCGCACACACACACACAAACACACACACACACACACACACACACACACCACACAACACACACACACACACACACACACACACACACACACACACACACATGCCCATACACACACCACACACACACACACACACACACACACACACACACACACACACACACACACACACACACGTACACGTACACACACACA
>JABMCL010001122.1:242500-245000 GCA_018857735.1 Alviniconcha marisindica | reverse complement strand
AAAGGGCACGCCCACATTCCGAACATCGCTTTCCGGCACCTTCCTCCAAAATTTGCCACAAGTGATTGGTTACGCCACTAAAAGGGCACTCCCCATTCCGAACATCGCTTTCCGGCACCTTCCTCACAAATTTGCCACAAGTGATTGGTTACGCCACTAAAAGGGCACTCCCACATTCCGAGCATCGCTTTCCGGCACCTTCCTCCCAAATTTGCCACAAGTGATTGGTATTTACGCCACTAAAAGGGCACTCCTTATCTCCGCGCATCGCTTTCCGGCACCTTCCTCCAAACTCTGCCACAAGTGATTGGTTACGCCACTGAAGGGGCACTCCTTATCTCCGCGCATCTGTCCACCCACGCTGTCGGCACCCAACGAAAGGTTTGGGTGCTAATAAGACTCTGGAAGCAACATGGCGTTGAAGCACGCACCGTAAACCAGACGCGTCCGCCGCGGATAAAAAAAAAATGAGTTCCGTCTCGATACAAACGATTTTGGCTTTGTCTGTGATGGCCGCGTAAGTGATGTGGACGGTTTTAAAGGAAACGCCTGATGCAATTTGATTAGCGGAGCTTGGGTTCTGTGTGTGAAAGTCGAGGTGGACGTCCTGGGCTCCCCGTCCCTAATAGTCCCTACGGTCTCTGCGGACGTAAAGCAGCATTGACCTCGAACACAATTTGATTTGTCTGCTACAATTTGATTGGTTTGCTATTAGCGTATGCAGATCGAGAGAAAGGGGGCGTATGTCTAAGAGTGTGTGTGTGTGTGTGTGTTTCATGACTTAGAATTATTGAGATATGTTCTTCGTTGTGCGATCGAACGACAGCTTTAATTTCCCCTCTGGGATGAATAAAGTATATTGTTGTTGTTATTGTTGCTATTGTTATTGTTACAAATTTGCTGCCTTTTCAGCGCCAACGAAAACCTATGTCGGAGACATACGTCGTAACCAATTGTTGCAGTGGTTGGAGGAAGGATCCCGTAAATGTACTGTCATTTGAACACCAATGAAAACCTGTTGCGTAATCAGTTATGACAATGGTTGGAGGAAGGATGCCGTAAATGTACTGTCATTTGAACACCAACGAAAACCTGTTGTGTAACCAGTTATGACAATGGTTGGAGGAAGGATGCCGTAAATGTACTGTCATTTGAACCCAACGAAAACCTGTTGTGTAACCAGTTATGACAATGGTTGGAGGAAGGATGCCGTCAATTTACTGTCATTTGAACACAAACGAAAACCTGTTGTGTAACCAGTTATGACAATGGTTGGAGGAAGGATGCCGTAAATTTACTGTCATTTGAACGCCAACGAAAACCTATGGCGGCGTCCTATCGCATAACCAGTTATGGCAGTGGTTGGAGGAAGGATGTCGTTTGCACGGAGACCTGTGTAAACGGTCGATGGAACGATGACGCTAATAAGCTGGAAGTAGGCAACAACAAACGAGCTACAACCAGAGGTTCTTCAGTTTTATGTTTCTTTTCTTTCCCGATGGTATTACGAGAGGCAATTGGTGTCGCCTCTCGCTTCTCCTTACGCTCGCTCTACGTCTTTTTTGTGACGCCTTATAATAACACGTAAAAGACACGTAAAAGATTGTTCTTTCGTGTGTGGACGTCATTCAGTCTTTTACGTGTTATTATAAGGCGTCACAAAAAGACGCAGAGAGAGCGACATACAGAATACAATAACACAAAGACAATGTGCAACATTGACAGAGCGACATACAGAGTACAGTAACACAGATACAATGTGCAGATTCTCTCGGTTACACCTGAAAACCTGTTGGTTAGCTGTAGGACTTTACGCCCAGTGAACCGCTCAGGGTCAGCCAAGGACGAATCACAAATTCACAGTTACTCCCTCCACAGAGGCCGAGAAGCAAGTCACCGCAACACAAGTAAGAAGCTGGCTCACGGTTACACACACTTAATTACACAATCAACCGCGAACCCTTATCGAGCCAAAAGATAGGACCTGAAAACACCATCACGGATTTCAAAATAGCTGAATGGATTGGATATCGGTAGCGGTGGATGGGGGTAGGGGTGAGGGTGGAAGCGGACGGGAGGGAGGGGATGTTTGTGTGCGTGTGTGTGTGTGTGTGTGTGTGTGTGTGTGTGTGTGTGTGTGTGTGTGTGTGTGTGTGTGCGTGCGTACATGTGTGCGCGCCCGCGCGTGCGTGCGCGTGCGTGCGCGCGTGCGTGTGTGTGTGTGTGTGTGTGTGTGTGTGTGTGTGTTATGTGTGTGTGTGTGTGTGTGTGTGTGTGTGTGTGTGTTTTAATTAGTCAGACCCTCAAAGTGGCAACAGGTGTAATCAAGGAGAGTAGTTTTAAACGCCTTGCTTCTGTGCCACGTAATGGATCAAGATGAAGGTGTGATTTGCCTCTGTCTGGATCTTCCTGTCTCAGTCTATACCTCGATGATTGTCTGACTGCCTGTCTATACCTCAATGATTGTCTGACTGCCTGTCTATACCTGTTTGTCTGTCTG
>JABMCL010001122.1:230000-237500 GCA_018857735.1 Alviniconcha marisindica | reverse complement strand
TCGGGAGCCCGTCAAACAAAGCGGCATTGTGGTCTCGAACTGCCTGTCTTCCTGAAGTGGAGGTATAATATAATATATACACGTGTGCTTCGTTTGACCCTCGCCTCAACATTCCGCCGGATGCAGCTATTGACGGAACACCTCTTGCCGCGTTTCATTACAGTCGCTTTTCCTCAAGCGGTGGCCTAAAAATTCAGAAGGGGGAAGGGAGGCGATGCGGAATGGAAATGGGTGCAACTCTGGCATAATCTCCCCTTAACAGTCTTATCGCCTCCTTCGGAAAATAGCTTTTGGCAAAAGTATCTCTCGGAGTGGTGTGTCGTCTTCCGACGTAAATTGCTTTCAGTCGGCGATTCGTTTTTTGTGAAAGATTAAAGAGAGAGAGAGAGAGAGAGAGAGAGAGAGAGAGAGAGAGAGAGAGAGAGAGAGAGAGAGAGAGAGAGAGAGAGAACAAAAATGTAGTTCATGTTTTTTGATCGTGTGATGTGTCTATCAGAATTCGTGGTTGTTTACATCATCATCGGTGCCAGGCTTTGCAACTGAGTCTGCTTCCTGTCTACTTGTTGCAGTCTGTTAGAGGTCTTTGTCCGCACGCATATACACTGGCGGGGGTCAGGTACAGCCTTTAGGGTCAGGTACAGCCTTTAGGGTCAGGTACAGCCTGTAAGGTCAGGTGCAGCCTCTAGGGTCAGGCACACTCTACAGGGTCAGGCACAATAGAGTCAGGCACTGTGTACAGGGTCAGGCGGTGTATACGGTCAGACACTGTCTACAGGGTCAGGCGGTGTTAAGGTCAGACACTGTCTACAGGGTCAGGCATAACCTAAGGCACAGCCTGTGTGGTCAGGCACATTCTATAGAGTCAGGCACTGTCTATAGCGTCAGGCATAGTCTACAAAGTCAGGCACAGTTTATAGAGTCAGGCACAGCCTGTGTGGTCAGGCACAGTCTGTAGCGTCAGGCACAGTCTGTAGCGTCAGGCACAGTCTATATCGTCAGGCACAATCTATATCGTCAGGCATAATCTATAGTCAGGCGTAACCTACAGCGTCAGGTCAGACACGGCCAGTAGGATCAAGCACTGCCTGTTTAAGGTCAGGTACAGCCTGTTTAAGGTCAGGTACAGTCTCTTTAAGGTCAGGCACAGTCTCTTTACGGTCAAGCACAGCATCTCTAAGGTCAGGTACAGTCTCTGTATAGTCAAGTACAGCCTGTTTAAGGTCAGGCAGTTTCTTTACGGTCAAGCACAGTTTGATTAACGTCAGGCACAGTTTGTTTAAGGTCGGGTACAGTCTCTTTAAGGTCAGGTACAGTCCCTCTAAGGCCATGCACAGTCTCTTTAAGGTCAGGTACAGTCTCTCTAAGGCCATGCACAGTCTCTTTAAGGTCAGGTACAGTCTCCGTAAGGTCAAGCACAGCCTGCGGTAATCATGGAAAGTCTCGGCCACACCACGCGGCTTCCGTCTCGTCGAACCGGAAGTTGCCGGCACCTTGTGACCGCGGTACACAAAGCGGAGGTGCCTTTCTTTCAGCCGCTTCTGTGCGTAGCCCGCCGAACCATCTGCTGGCTGCTCTGCTGGCGGACGGCCGCGACACTTCTGTCCAACAGGAGGCTGTAATGATTGGGGCAATTCCGCTCGCTGTACAGGGTTAGGTGAAAGGTTCGGATGACTAATTACTTTTGGTGACGTTTCCCCTTTCTTCTACCTCCCTCCCCCTCCCCCTCTTCCCCACCCCCCACCTGCCCCCACCCCCACCCCTCCCCCCTTTCCCCCTGCCCGCTCCTTTTATTCCCCGTTACAGCTACGACTATCGCTACTGGCTGTCTGTCTGTCTGTCGGTTTGTCTGTATGTCTTTCTGTCTGTCTGTCTGTCTGTCTGTCTGTCTGTCTGTCTGTCTGTCTGTCTGTCTCTGTCTGTCTCTCTCTCTCTCTCTCTCTCTCTCTCTCTCTCTCTCTCTCTGCTCTGTCTGTCTGTCTGTCTGTCTGTCTGTCTCTGTCTCTGTCTCTGCCTGTCTGCCTGTCTGTCTGTCTGTCTGTCTGTCTGTCTGTCTGTCTGTCTGTCTCTCTCTCTCTCTCTCTCTCTCTCTCTCTCTCTCTCTCTCTCTCTCTCTCTCTCTCTCTCTCTCTCTCTCTCTCTCTCTCTCTCCCTCTCTCTCCCTCTATGATGTGATGTTTTAGACAGAAATTAGTTTTGTTTTGCTTTTAGGTCGTTTTTTCTCTAGCGTATTTAATGGAATTCTTGTTTGATGTATTGAGTGTTGCTGTGTTTGTCATCAGGGACAAATTTGTAAAAAAGCCGACACGTGCTTAAATCTTTATCCCTGTGTAATAAAGTATTCTCTCTCTCTCTCTCTCTCTCTCTCTCTCTCTCTCTCTCTCTCTCTCTCTCTCTCTCTCTCTCTCTCTCTCCCTCTCTCTACTCCCATGCAACCACCACTGATACTTTTTAGCTAACACAAAACAACAAATGAGCGCACACACTATCGACCCCCCCCCCACCCCTCCCCCCATCCCACCCCCCCCCCCCACCCCCACCCCCACCCCCCACCCCCCGTTCCCACAAACTCCATTTATCATTTCAATCATCGCTTCGTCCTCTTCTTCTGTAATCTAGTTATCTACAAAAAGCTGAAAAGACCCGCGAAGAAGACAATCAACGACAGCAGCAAAGAACAAATTCTCTGCAGGCTCAACAAAAGTCATTTGGATAAGACAGTGCTAAACCTAGAATACGGTGGCTTATGGAAATACAAAAATAACCCGGCAGGCACTGAAAGTGTCAGAGTTCTCCAGAGGTTCAAGTTGGGACTCTCTGCTGATGAAGAAGAAGAAGAAGGAGAAGGAGGAGAAGGAGGAGGAGGAGAAGGAGGAGGAGGAAGAGGCGGAGGATAAGAAGAAGAAGAAGTGTGTGTGTGTGTGTGTGTGTGTGTGTGTGTGTGTGTGTGTGTGTGTGTGTTTGTATGTTTGTATGTGCGTGTATGTGTGTGTGTGTGTGTGTGTGTGTGTGTGTGTGTGTGTGTGTGTGTGTGTGTGTGTGTGTGTGTTGCGTGTGTGTTGCGCGTGTGTGCGTGAGTACGTGCGTGCATACGTGTGCTTGTGTGTGTGCGTGTGTGCGTGCGTACGTGCGTGCATACGTGTGTGTGTGTGTGTGTGTGTGTGTGTGTGTGTGTGTGTGTGTGTGTGTGTGTGTGTGTGTGTGTGTGTGTGTGTGTGTGTGTGTGTGTGTGTGTGTGTGTGTGTGTGTGTGTGTGTGTACATGTGCACGTGCGTGCGTGTGTCTGTGTATACTTGCGAAGAAGAAGAAGAACAAGATGAACAATAAGAACAAGAAGGAAGAGGAGGAGGAGGAGAGTTATTTAATAATTGTATTTAGCATTAGTGTGCCCTGTCAATCACACAGGATCACCTCACGATAGACGACGACGGCGACGACGACGACGAAGAAGAAGAAGACAACAACAACAACAACAAAAACAACAACAACCAACCAAACAAAAACAAAATACAACAACAACAACACCAACAACAACAACAACAACGAGATCACAACGTTGCAATAAAAGTACACATTGCCCGAATTGAAACACAGGGTCAGAGCTGGACGATGTTTTTGTCCATCAAGCACCAGGAGTTGCCCTGCTGACGTCACTCCAGCGCGTGGCTAATGCGCAGACTCTGGGAGGAACTTCCGTTTCCGCTGAGGCGGAGGAAGACACCGTGCAGAGAGTCACGGGGTCTATAAGACGTTTGGGAATTGACCACAGTCAGGAGAGAGCGGGCGATGAAAGGGTTTTAGCCGAGAGGCTTCAATCAAGCGTGAACGCGTGTCGACTTGATTTGACAGCTTTCCCCTGATTGTGTATAAGGTTTTTGTTTTTTCTTCGCAACGTTCCCTCCAGAGTGCTGTGCATGCTGATGAAACTTGCTGAGCATAAAGCATGCGCGAGAAACGCGCTGACCTAGGGAAAAAAATACGGTTCTTTGGCTAAAGGAGCGAAGACGGCGGAATGCACTGCGGTTGTTTGTCAAACTCTGCACAGAGTTCAAAATCCCTGGGATTGGGGTGGTGGAAAGGGAGGACCCGTGCTCCCTCTACCCCTCTACCCTCTCCCGTATATCTCCTCTCTCTTCAGCAACCCCCCCCCCCCCCCCCCCCCACCACCACCACCACTACCACTACCACCACCACACTCCCCCGGCCCGAACTTCCTTTCTCTCCCTTTGTCCCAGGTGGTGTAATGCAGTTGTCAGGACGTAAAGATTCATTAAGGAAGAGAGAAACATGGACAAAAGAACAAAGAAACATGGATTAAGGAACAGAGAAACATGGATAAAGGAACAAAGAAACATGGATCAAGGAACAGAAAAACGTGGATCAAGGAACAGAAAAACGTGGACCAAAAAACAAAGAAACATGGATTAAGGAACAGAGAAACATGGATCAAGGAACAGAGAAACATGGATCAAGGAACAGAGAAACATGGATCAAGGAACAGAAAAACGTGGATCAAGGAACAGAAAAAAGTTGATTAAGGAACAGAGAAACGTGGATTGAGAAACATGGATCAAAGAACAGAGAAACATGGATCAAGGAACAGAGACACGTGGATCAAGGAACAGGAAAACGTGGATCAAGGAACAGGAAAACGTGGATTAAGGAACAGAGAAACATGGATCAAGGAGGAGAGAAACGTGGATCAAGGAACAGAAAAACGTGGATTAGGGAACAGAGAAACATGGACAAAAGAACAAAGAAACATGGATCAAGGAACAGAGAAACATGGATCAAGGAACAGAAAAAAAGTTGATTAAGGAACAGAGAAACGTGGATTAATAAGCATGGATCAAAGAACAGAGAAACATGGATCAAAGAACAGAGAAACATGGATCAATGAAAAGAGAAACGTGGATTAAGGAACAGACAAACGTGGATCAAGGAACAGAGAAACTTTGATCAAGGAATAGAGAAACGTGGATTAAGGAACGTGGATTAAGGAACAGAGAAACGTGGATCAAGGAACAAAAAACAAAAACAAAAAAACGAAAACAAATGTGGATTAAGAAACATGGACAAAAGAACAAAGAAACATGGATCAAGGAACAGAGAAACGTGGATTAAGGAACAGAAAAACGTGGATTAAGGAACAGAAAAACGTGGATCAAGGAACAGAGAAACGTGGATCAAGGTGAACAGGAAAACGTGGATTAAAGAACAGAGAAACATGGATCAAGGAGCATAGAAACGTGGATTAAGGAACGTGGATTAAGGAACAGAGAAACGTGGATTAAGGAACGTGGATTAAGGAACGTGGATTAAGGAACAGAGAAACGTGGATTAAGGAACAGAAAAACGTGGATCAAGAAACAGAGAAACATGGATCAAGGAACAGAGAAACGTGGATCAAGGAACAGAGAAACGTGGATTAAGGAACTTGGATTAATGAACAGACAAAAATTTGATTAAGGAACAAAGAAACCCGGATTAAGGAACTGAGAAACGTGGATCAAGGAACAGAGAAACGTGGATGTTTTAGTTTTTTGTTTTTGTTTTGTTTTTTGCTTGTTTCCTAAAGAAAAAAATCTGAAGCAAGAGTGACTGCTAGCGTTCTAAAACAAGATCGAAACACATAAAAGGTTTAAAAGAGCTCTTATTTATTTGGACACAAACACATAATCAGCAAATTTTGCGGGTAATCCCCTTTGTCAAACTACAAAACGACACGTAAACAACAGTTAAACGGTTAAAAACGATGAAGCGAAATAACCTTTTTTTTCTTTTCTTTTTGTTTTGTTTTGTTTTGGTTGAACTATGTTGTTTTCCTGCCCAGAAGAATGTTGGCATGTTGGTTACTGGTTTAAGTAAAGAGAAACATCGACATTTTAAAATTCCCTGAATTCTGCATTCGGCAGGATCAGCGTTTACACAGTGCTTTAGGCTATATCCCACTCACCCAAAGACAAACATAACTGTTATGCTAATTTTGACAGCCAAAGGCAAATATAGCTGTTATACGACAACTATCCATAAGGCTAATTTTGACAGCCAAAGACAAATATAATAATTATACGATAACTTTCCATAAGGCAAATTCTACAGATAGTGTTTGTCTCATGAAAGAGAGGTCGTTTAACACGTGAAGCTATGTGATACTGTTTCACTCTTTGGAAGAGAGCTAGGTAATTTTTACGTAAAGGTGATACCGTTTTACTTGTGAAAGAGATGCACGTTTTACACTTCAATGTGGTACCGTTTTACTTGTGAAAGAGATACACGTTTTACATTGGAATGTGGTGCCGTTTTACTCGTGAAAGAGATGCATATGTTAAACTTGAATGTGGTACCGTTTTACTTGTGAAAGAGGTATACGTTTTACTCTTGAATGTGGTACCGTTTTAATTTTACTTGTGAAGGAGATACACGTTTTACACTTGAATGTGGTACCGTTTTACTAGTAAAAGAGATGTACGTTTTACACTTGAATGTGGTACCGTTTTAATTTTACTTGTGAAGGAGATAGTCGTTTTACACTTGAATGTGGTACCGTTTTACTCGTGAATGAGATGTACGTTTTACACTTGAATGTGGTACCGTTTTACTCGTGAAAGAGATGCATGTTTTACACTTCAGTGTGTGTACCATTTTACTCGTTAAAGAGATGTAAGTTTACACTTGAATATGGTACCGTTTTACTCGTGAAAGAGATGCATGTTTTACACTTGAATGTGATACCGTTTTACTCGTGAAAGAGATGTACGTTTTACACTTGAATGTGGTACCGTTTTAATTTTACTTGTGAAGGAGATACACGTTTTACATTTGAATGTGGTACCATTTTACTCGTGAAAGAGATGCATGTTTTACACTTGAATGTGGTACCGTTTTACTCGTGAAAGAGATGTACGTTTTACACTTGTATGTGGTATCGATTTCTCGTGAAAAAGAGGTCGTTTTTCTCCTGAAGGAAACAGGCCTACCCTTTACACGTGGGAGAGATGTGCGTTTTGCACGCAAAAGAGATGCACTACACTTTGTTCACGTGAAAACGAAGCGGGGTCGTTCATCGATTGCACGCGTGAAGGAAACGCGATACTGCACGTGAACGAGAAGTCGTTCCTCGTAGCCGATATACACGTGGGATGACAGTCGTTTCAAGCCGTGAACTAGGAGTGAATTCCCCTGCCGCTTCGCTCTCGCTTCGATCTGTTCAATTAATCCCGTCTCCCTCAGACGTGCACCCTCTCTCCCGTCTTTGTGTCCTTGGTTATAAAAGTGATTGGTCCGTGCGACGGACCACTAGAGCTGAGGAACTGTGTGAATGTCGAGGTGGCCGTCCTGGAATTCCCGTCCCTAATAGACCGTACGGTCTCTGTGGACGTAAAGCAACACTGAACTCACGAGTGTCATTTCAGGAGCTGTGTAAAAGACGAGATGGACGTCATGGGCTCCAGACCCTGACAGGCCGTACGGTCTCTGCGGACGTAAAGCAATTTTGAACTG
>JABMCL010001122.1:215000-225000 GCA_018857735.1 Alviniconcha marisindica | reverse complement strand
AAGTGGTATGTGTGGTGTGAGTGGTGTTAAGGTGGGGTGGGGTGGGGTGAGTGAAGGGTTGTGTGGTGTGAGTGGTGTTAAGGTGGGGTGGGGTGGGGTGAGTGAAGGGTATGTGTGGTGTGAGTGGTGTTAAGGTGGGGTGGGGTGGGGTGAGTGAAGTGGTATGTGTGGTGTGAGTGGTGTTAAGGTGGGGTGGGGTGGGGTGAGTGAAGCGGTATGTGTGGTGTGAGTGGTGTTAAGGTGGGGTGGGGTGGGGTGAGTGAAGCGGTTGTGTGGTGTGAGTGGTGTTAAGGTGGGGTGGGGTGGGGTGAGTGAAGCGGTATGTGTGGTGTGAGTGGTGTTAAGGTGGGGTGGGGTGGGGTGAGTGAAGGGTATGTGTGGTGTGAGTGGTGTTAAGGTGGGGTGGGGTGGGGTGAGTGAAGTGGTATGTGTGGTGTGAGTGGTGTTAAGGTGGGGTGGGGTGGGGTGAGTGAAGCGGTATGTGTGGTGTGAGTGGTGTTAAGGTGGGGTGGGGTGGGGTGAGTGAAGGGTTGTGTGGTGTGAGTGGTGTTGAAGGTGGGGTGGGGTGAGGGGGGTGAGTGAAGGGTATGTGGGTGTGAGTGATGTTGAGGTGGGGTGGGGTGGAGGTGAGGTGAGGTATGGTGAGCGAAGGGGTATAGTGTGGGGTGTGAGTGATGTTGAGGTGGGGTGGAGTGGGGTGGGTGAGCGAAGGGGTATGTGTGGTGTGAGTGATGTTGAGGTGGGGTGGGGTGAGGTGGGGTGGGTGAGCGAAGGGGTATTGTGGTGTGAGTGATGTTGAGGTGGGGTGGAGTGGGGTGGATGAGCGAAGGGGTATGTGTGTGGAGTGATGTTGGGTGGGGTGGGGTGGGTGGGGTGGGTGAGCGAAGTAATGTGGTGTGAGTGATGTTAAGGTGGGATGGGGTGGGAGTGAGCGAAGGGGTATGTGTGGTGTGAGTGATGTTGGGTGGGGTGGGGTGGGTGAGCGAAGTGGTAAGTGTGCGAGGAGGTGCTGTGAGTGTGAGTGGGGTGGGGTGAGGAGTGGGTATGTGTGGTGTGAGGATGTTGTGGTGGGGTGGTGGTGAGCGAAGTGGTAGTGTGGTGTGAGTGATCGTTGGGTGGGGTGGGGTGAGCGAGTGGTATGTGTGGTGTGAGTGATGTTGGTGGGGTGGGGTGGGTAGATGAAGGGGTAGTGTGGTGTGAGTGAGTTGGGGTGGGGGGTGGGGTGAGCGTAGTGGTATGTGTGGTGTGAGGGATGGTGGTGGGATGGGGTGGGTGAGTGAAGGGGTATGTGTGGTGTGAGTGACGTGGTGGGGTGGGGTGGGGTGAGCGAGTGGTATGTGGTGAGATGTTGGGTGGGGTGGGTGAGTGAAGGGGAGTGTGGTGTGAGTGACGTTGGGGTGGGGTGGGGTGAGCGTAGTGGTATGTGTGGTGTGAGTGATGTTGGGTGGGGTGGGTGAGTGAAGGGTAGTGTGGTGTGAGTGAACGTTGGTGGGGTGGGTGGGTGGAGTGGGTGTGAGTATTGGGGTGGTGTGAGTGAGTTGTGGGTGGGGTGGGAGTAGGGATGTGTGGTGGAGGTGGGATGGGGTGGGGTGAGTGAAGGGGTATGTGTGGTGTGAGTAACGTTGGGTGGGGTGGGGTGGGTGAGCGTAGTGGTATGTGTGGTGAGGGATGCTTGTGGGGTGGGGTGGGGGGAGTGAAGGGTATGTGTGGTGTGAGTGACGTGGGTGGGGTGGCGTAGTGGTATGTGTGGTGTGAGGGATGCTGTGGTGGGGTGGGGTGAGCGAAGTGGTATGTGCGATGTGAGGGATGCTGTGGTGGGGTGGGGTGGGGTGAATGTAGGGGTATGTGTGGTGTGACTGATGTTGGGGTGGGGTGAGCGAAGTGGTATGTGTGGTGTGGGGGATGTTGAGGTGGGGTGGGGTGGGGTGAGCGAAGTGGTATATGTGGTGTGAGTGATGTTGAGGTAGGATAAGGTGGCTGTGGTGGCGGGGCAGGGTTAGCGAACTGGTGTGTGTGGTGTGAGTGATGTTGAGGTGGGTGGGGTGGGATGGGGTGGGGTGAGTGAAGTGGTATGAGTGGTATATGTGGTATGTGTGGTTTGAATGATGTTAAGGTGGGGTGGGGTTAGCGAACTGGTATGTGTGGTGTGAGTAATGTTGAGGTGGGGTGGGGCGGGGTGGGGTTATCGAACTGGTATGTGTGGTGTGAATGATGGTAAAGTGGGATGGGGTGGGGTGAGCGAAGTGGTATGAATGGTGTGAGTGGTGTTACGGTAGGGTGGGGTGGGGTAGAATGGGGTGGGGTGGGTGAAGTGGTATGAATGGTGTGAGTGATGTTACGGTGGGGTAGGGTAGGGTGGGGTGAGCGAAGTGGTATATGTGGTGTGATTGATATTGCGGTTGGGCGGGGTGGGGTGGAGTGGTGGGGTGGGGTTAGCGAAGTGGTATATGTAGTGTGTGTGATATTAGGGTGGGGTGGGGTGGGTGGGATGAGCGACGGTGGGGTGGGGTGGGGTGGGGTGGGCGAAGTGGTACGTGTGGTGTGAATGCTGTTAAGTTGGGATGGGGGGTGGTGAAGTGGTATATGTGGTGTGAATGATGCTAATGTGGGGTGGGGTGGGTGAGCGAAGTGGTATGTGTGATATAAATATAAATAATGTTAAGGTGGGGTGGGGCGGGGTGGGGTGAGCGAAGTGGTGTCTCTGGTGTGAGTGATGTTGAGGTTGGGCGGGGTGGGGTGGGGTGAGTGAAGTGGTATGTGTGTCGTGAGGGATGTTGAAGTGATCGTGTGATGTGGTGGATGTTGAGATGGAATGTGTGACGTGTGGCATGTTAAGGTGGAATGTATAGTGTGAGGGATTTTGAGGTGGAATGTGTGGTATGGATGATGTTGAGGTGGAATGTGTGGTGTGAGGTATTTTGAGGTGGAATGTGTGGTGTGAGGGATCTTGAAGTTGAATGTGTGGTGTGATGGATTTTGAAATGGAATGCGTGGCGTGTTCAGGTGGAATGTGTGGTGTGGATTATTTTGAGGTGGAATGTGTGGGGTGAGAAATTTTGAAGTTGAATGTGTGGTGTGAGGGATTTTGAGGTAGAATGTATGGTGTCAGGGATTTTGAGGTGGAATGTGTGGTTTGAGGGATGTTGTGGTAGAATGTGTTGTGTGAGGGATTTTGAGGTGGAATATATGCTGTGAGGGATGTTGAGGTGGAGTGTGTGGTGTGAGGGATGTTGAAATAGAATGTGTGGTGTGAATGATGTTGAGGCGGAATGTGTGGTGTGAGGGATGTTGAGGTGGACGAGGCGAAATGGAATGTGTGGTGAGATGTATATGTGTGTTCGTGTGTGCATGCGCGTCCGTGTGTGTGGAGTGGATTGGGGTTGCGTACGTGCGTCTGTGCGTGTGTACGTGTATGTGCGGTACCTTTGGGGCAGGGTTTACATCGAGTCTGCATACATCCTTCTGTATCTGCCGCTGCTTCATCTCGCTGCTGTTGCTGCAGCTGCTCTTGGTATTACGATGACATTGACGGTGACAAAACTCGTGTGTTGATGCTAATGACGATGACACTGCATCATGATGCGATATTGAAATTTTGCTAATTGTGTGTGTGTGTGTGTGTGTGTGTGTGTGTGTGTGTGTGTGTGTGTGTGTTTGTGTGTGTGTGTGTGTGTCTGTCTATGCGTGTGTGTGTGTGTGTGTGTGTGTGTGTGTGTGTGTGTGTGTGTGTGTGTCTATGTGTGTGTGTGTGTGTGTGTGTGTGTTGTTGTGTGTGTGTGTGTGTAGTGTGTGTTGTGTGTTGTGTGTTGTGTGTGTGTGTGTGTGTTGTGTGTGTGTGTTGTGTGTGTGTTGTGTGTGTGTGTGTGTGTGTGTGTGTGTGTGTGTGTCTGTCTGTCTGTCTGTCTGTCTGTCTGTCCGTCTAACTCCACAGGGCTGGGTCTACATCGACTCCTTCTACTACTGCTTCATCACCCTGACCACCATCGGCTTCGGCGACTTCGTAGCCCTGCAGCAGAACGACATGCTGACCAACCAGGTGGAGTACGTCGCCTTCTCCATCATCTTCATCCTCTTCGGCCTCACCGTTATCTCCGCCGCCATGAACCTCCTCATCCTCCGCTTCCTCACCATGAACACCGTCGACGAGCGGCGGGAGGAGATGGAGGCTGCAGCGGCGGCCAGAGGCGCCGTCCGCCTGGACGGCGACATCATCAGGGGGCAGGCGAACGGGAACGTGGTGTCCGGAGCGCAGGAGACGCCCGCTGAGTACAACGACCTGGTGTCTGTGTGCTCGTGCTCGTGCTACAACCTGAGAGGCGGCTCGAAGAACAAACCCCGCTACTCCATCACGCGGGCGCCGGGCAAGATCGCGCACCTGCTACCGCTGGGGCCCGAGGCGGGGCCGGGAGGAGGGGGCAGCAAGGACCAGGACGCCATCAGCCTCACGGAGGACAGTGCCTCTTTCATCGCCTGGCAGCAGCAGCGGAACGCTAAGCGAGCCTCTATATGAGTGAGCGCGCCGCTCCCTCCGCCGTCCGCGTCGGCCCTTTGCGGCTCGCGCGTGTGCTGGTTGGCCGAGGCTCTGTGTGAATGACGCCAGTTTTCGCCCTTCGTGCACTGTTCTGATTGGCCGAGCCTCTGTGTGAATGACGTCAGATTGGCCATTGTGCACTGTGCTGATTGGAGGAGCCTCTGAGTGAATGACGCCAGATTCTCCCTTTGCGCAATGTGCTGATTTGACTAGCCTCTGAATGACTGACGTCATATCAGCCGTTGCGCAATGTGCTGATTAGACGAGCCATTGTGTGAATGACGTCATATCAGCCGTTGCGCAATGTGCTGATTAGATCAGCCACTGTGTGAATGACGCCAGATTGGCCGTTGTGCACGTACTGCTTCGACGAGCCTCTGTGTGAATGAGTCCAGGGTGCACGTGCATAAGACGAATTTCTTTCCCGGCTGTGTGTGGATTGGGGTGCAGGGGTCGTGCGTGCGTGCGTGTGTGTGTGTGTGTGTGTGTGTGTGTGTGTGTGTGTGTGTGTGTGTCTGTGTGTCTGTGTGTCTGTGTGTGTTCCCTCACTCTTTAGTTCTCTGTGTGCGCACTGTGAATAATCCCCACACCACCACACCTTCAAGTGCACGTGCTTAAAGATTTTCTGTCGTTTAAAGGTTGGTTCTGGGTCGGTGCACTTGTTGGGTGCTTCTTCTTTTTTTCTTCTTCTTCTCTTTTCTTTATTTCTGCCCGTGTACTGTAAAGACGACTCTCCATCTCTACGTTCTTTGCACGTGCTTGATTAGAACAAGATTCTGTTTCTAGATTCTGTATGCATCCGTGCACGTTTGTTTTTAGTTGTTGTTGTTTTAGTTTTTTTAAATTTATGTTTGTTTTTTATCTCGGGTTATGTGCGCGTACACGAGATTTTTCTCTGGTTCCATGTGCATGCGCTAGGTTCTATCTCTAGTCCACAGTGCGTGCACGAATTTTTTTCTTTTGTCCAGAGTGTGTGCACAAGGTTATAATTTTTGTTCTGTGTGCGTGCATCGAGATTCTGTCCCTAGCTCTGTATGTGTGTGTGTGTGTGTGTGTGTGTGTGTGTTGTGTGTGTTGTGTGTGTGTGTGTGTGTGTGTGTGTGTGTGTGTGTGTGTGCACGTGATTCTGTCTCTAATTCTGAGTTCGTGCACGTGGTTCTATCAATTCTGTGTGCGCGCGCGAGATTCTACCTCTACTCCAGTGTGCGCGCACGAGATTCTGTCTCTATCCCAGTGTGAATGCACGAGATTCTGTCTCTATCCCAGTGTGAATGCACGAGATTCTGTCTTTACCCCAGTGTGAATGCACGAGATTCTGTCTCTATACCAGTGTGAATGCACGAGATTCTATCTCTCGTTCTATGTGCGTGCGCGAGATTCTATCTCTAGTCCAGTGTGCGTGCACGATATTCTATCTCTATCACGTGTGCGCGCAAGAGATTCTAGTTCTAGTTCTCCGTGCGTGCAGGAGATTCTGTCTCTAGTCCGGTGTGTATGCACGAGATTCTGTCTCCAGTTCTGTGTGCGTGCACGATATACTATCTCCAGTCCAGGGTGCGTGCACGAAATTCTACCTCTAGTTCTGTGTGCGAGCATCGGGATTCTGTCTCTTGTTCTGTGTGCATGCACGTGATTCTATCTCTAGTCCACTGTGTATGTACGAGATACTATCTATTGTTCTGTGTGCGTGCGCGAGATTGATTCTATCTCTAGTCTAGCGTGCGTGTGTGAGATTGATTATCCAGTCCTGTGTGCTTGCACAAGATTCTGTCTCCAGTCCTGTGTGCGTGCACGATATTCTATCTTTAGTTCTATATTCGTGCGCGAGATTCTGTCTAGTGCGCGAGCACGCTGAAAGCGGTTTTTTTTTTTTTTGTCATGTCCACTGCACCCCGCGTTGCGAACGAGTTTCTGTTTCTAGCTATGAATGTACGTGCTGACTGGATCCAAGTGCTTTTGAGGCACGCATAACGGACTGCACGTGTGTTGGCCTACTTTCAAGTGCTGCTTTGCTGTGCCGATCCCCGGACTGTCTGACAATGACGAAATCCATGTGGAGATATATCATTATTTCTATGAAGATAACCAAACCAAACCAAACATTCTGTTGCTGTGGTGGTCTGAGTCCAAATTTTACTGAAATCCAGTCCAAGTTTAGTCGACATCCCCTCACCCCAACCCCAATCCCAACCCCCTAATCTCCAACCTTGTTAAATCCCCAAATACGCTGTGATCATATTAATCATATGTTTGGTGGACGCACATTGAAATCCAAGTGGATTTATTTTTATTTATTTTTAACTACCAGGCAACATCCACATTTGACCTTGAACCGCTGAGGGACACACACACACACACACACACACACACACACACACACTGCACACACACACACACACACACACACACACACACACACACACACACACACACACACACACATATATATATATATAATATATATATATATATATATATATATATATATATATATATATATATATATATATATATATCGACACTGCTGACGTCGATGAGAGAAACGCCGGATATGACGTCGTGTTTCCGGTGAACCTGACCCACGATGTTTTCAATATTCAGCGCCTTTGAGAAATTGTCCATGCAAATCTGGTTTCACACATAAGAGAGAGAGACACACACACACGAGAAGAAGAAAAAAGAAAAAGAAAAAAGAAAAAAAACGCTGGGCCGGCCGACGATGAATTAGAGTGGAAAAAGCGGTCAGCTTCGACGTAAATGTTGATGCGTTTCTGTGTTGGATCAACACTAACAATTACACAGAACCGCGAAACTGTACGTTGGCTGCTTGCGTTCACACGTTAAATAAAACCTGAAACGTCGATGTACGGACATTGAGCTGCCGTCTGGGGAGGCCTGTATGGCCACCCAGGAAATGATCGAAGAGATCGCGCTCTGTAACATAAACCGAGAGATGTAATGGGGAAGCAAGCCACCAATAAAAAATAAAATAAAAATAAAAAAAATAAAATAAAAAAAAATAAAAAGGAAGAAGAAGAAAGGAACCATCAGCAAATAAATTTCATGAAATATACATTAGCGCGGATGCTCCCAGCTAGCTAGCTAGCTACGGTCGCGTTCTGGTCACGTGACAGCCTCATTGCACAACGGTTGGGATCGTTGGGACCGCGGTGTCTTTCCACGTTAGTTCATCCCGATTTGGTCTCTGCAGTCCAACCTGCAATGGCGGCTTTGCCCAGACAGCGCGGTTAGAGCGTTGCCCGAAACGGGTTCAGGTGTTTGTTTTTTTCTTCCCGAAGGAGGGTGTGAGTGTGTGTGTGTGTGTGTGTGTGTGTGTGTGGGGGGTGGGGGGTGGAGAGTGGGGGGGAGGGGGGAGGGAAGAGGCGCTAGTGACAGACGAAATTACACAAGCAAACAAGCAAACATGGTGCTTAACGTCCATAGAAACCACAGGGCGTATTGGGGACGGGGCGGGGCGGGGCGGCACAAACGGACATCCCCCCCCCCCCCCCCCCCCCCCCCCCCCCCCCCCCTTTATTTTTATTTTTTAACGCTGAAATACTGATACCAGTGCAGTGGAGTTTGAAGAAAATAAGTCACACAAAATAAGTAGGTACAAAAAGCTAGATTTGGGACAGAATCTTTTTTAAAGAAGCGATCCCTGGGATGACCGTTATTTTCATAAAAAAAGAAAGATAAGGGATGGGGATAGGGGAATGGAGAGAGAGGAAGGGGGAGAGAGAGAGAGGGAGGGAGGGGGAGAGAGAGGGAGAGAGGGGGGAGAGAGAGGGAGAGAGAGTGGAGAGGGAGGGAGGGAGGGGGAGAGAGGGGGGGAGAGAGATGGAGAGCGAGGGAGAGAGAGAGAGAGGGAGGGAGGGAATGAGAGAGAGAGAGGGAAGGAGAGACAGAGACAGAGAGAGAGAGAGAGCTGACCGCCATCCCTGGAAATCGATTAAATTTATTTAAAACGGGGGTTTGCAGGCGAGAGCTTGCACTGTTGCGGTCGTAGCAGCCATTTCTGTCACCTGCCGCCACCGACTGCCTTAAGCCAGGTTCTTGTTTATTTGAAATTCTAAACACCCGTCAACGCCCCACTTCCAGCCCGGTCGAAAGAGGGCGTAGTTAGGCTTTTCCTAATGGGTTCATCACTTGGGAAGTTTCACCGGTGTAACCATACAAAGAACAATAACTCCCAGGTCCCTAGAAATGTTTAATCGCGCGTCGGTTTCCTGGTCCAGGCTCCTGTAGACTATTCATTCTCCCTTGTGCTTGAGGGCACGGTAAGTAAGCAAGTAAGTAAGTAAGTAAGTAACTTGGTTTGTACGCCCAGTCAACCATTATGGTTATATCAAGGCGAGTTAGGGTGCGGGGTGTGTATGATATAGGCTGACCAACTAGCGGTGACCTGGCTGTCAGGTGTCTCTCAGGCGTTGCTCGATTTGTTGGCCGTCCCAGCGTAACGTTGCTCGTGTGTGCGGATTCCGTAACCCCCCAGATGGCGGTGTTTTAGATTTGATCTTGTGAGGAATCCTTAACCCCCCAGATGGCGGTGTTTTAGAGTGGATCGTGTGCGTCACTTTAACCCCCCAGATGGCGGTGTTGTAGATTGGATTGTGTGAGGAATCCGTAACCCCCCTGATGGCGGTGTTTTAGAGTGGAACGTGTGAGGACTCCTTAATCCCCCAGATGGCGGTGTTTTAGAGTGGATCGTGTGCGTCACTTTAACCCCCCAGATGGCGGTGTTTAAGAGTGGATCGTGTGCGTCACTTTAACCCCCCAGATGGCGGTGTTTTAGAGTGGATCGTGTGCGTCACTTTAACCCCTCAGATGGCGGTGTTTAAGAGTGGATCGTGTGCGTCACTTTAACCCCTCAGATGGCGGTGTTTTAGAGTGGATCGTGTGCGTCACTTTAACCCCTCAGATGGCGGTGTTTTAGAGTGGATCGTGTGCGTCACTTTAACCCCTCAGATGGCGGTGTTTTAGAGTGGATCATGTGCGTCACTTTAACCCCCCAGATGGCGGTGTTGTAGAATGGATTGTGAGGACTCTTTAACCCCCCCAGATGGCGGTGTTTCTAGAGTGGAACGTGTACAGTGACCGCAAGGACTGGACTAGGTTTCACAGACGTGGTTCGTGTGAACTGTGCAGAAAAAAAAAGAAGAAAAAAAAGCAGAAAAAAAAGGAAAAAAGAGCAGAAAAAAAAGAAAAATGTTTTCGCGCTTGTCCAGTAAGTTAATAAGTTTAAGTCTACCAACTGACTTTGTGTGAGCTGCCCTGCGCATCCTGGGCAAGTTTCACTCGGAAGCCAATTGTGAAAAAGTATGTCTTGTCCATGGTGCACGGTTGCATGGTCAGTGCATGGTCCACAGGCACGGTTGATTCTACATGCAGCTGGATTTGTCTATGCTGAAATCAGACATGTGCTGTCAGTGTTGCTGAGTTTTGCTTGGAAGTGAATTGTGAAAAAAA
>JABMCL010001122.1:195000-210000 GCA_018857735.1 Alviniconcha marisindica | reverse complement strand
GGCCCTATAGACCGTCCCCGCAGGACGATCAGTCAGTCAGTGTTTTATTTTATGTTTGTTCACAGAAAGGTGATATTACACAAAGCAAAAACAAATGGGAGGGGTGGGGGAGGGTGGGGGGAGAAGAAGAGGAAAGAAATGTATATCATAGTAAGTTACACGAACTTACCCACAGGACTATGAACAATCAACTTAACAACAGAAGTTATAAGCTCAGTATTATACAAAAGTAACAGCCACAGGACTATGAACGATCCGTTTAACAAAAGAGTAACTTACCCACAGGACTATGAACGATCCGTTTAACAAAAGAGTAACTTACCCACAGGACTATGAACGATCCGTTTAACAAAAGAGTGACTTACCCACAGGACTATGAACGATCCGTTTAACAAAAGAGTGACTTACCCACAGGACTATGAACGATCCGTTTACCAAAAGAGTAACTTAGCCACAGGACTATGAACGACCCGTTTAACAAAAGAGTAACTTAGCCACAGGACTATGAACGATCCGTTTAACAAAAAAAGTAACTTAGCCACAGGACTATGAACGATCCGTTTAACAAAAAACAAAAAAAAAACGGTAACTTAGCCACAGGACTATGAACGACCCGTCTAACAAAAGAAGTTATAAGATCATTATTATAATTATACAGAGCGGTGTTTTTTGCTGCCCTGCCGCCACGCATGCAGATAGGCAGGGGGCATAACCCACAAATACCCTGTTTTAACTTCAGTCGTTACAGTAGGCTGTCTTCTTGTACCCCCCCCCCCCCCCCCCACACACATACACACACACACAGACACACATATATACAGGCGCCTGAACCCCACTGATCTCTTTAACCGGTCCGCAGTAATTATCTTCTGTTCTTTTCTTTCTTTTTTCCTCTTCTTTATATAGGTCACCTACACCAGTCCCCTTTCTGGGATGTTACTGCTCTATTTTTTTATTTTTTTATTTTTTTGTTTTTTGTTTCCTAGTTGTTGGTTGTTGTTGTTTGCTTGGTGGTTTTTTGTTGTTGTTGTTTGGTTGTGTGTGTGTGTGTGTGTGTGTGTGTGTGTGTGTGTGTGTGTGTGTGTGTGTGTGTGTGTGTGTGTGTGTGTGTTGTGTGTGGTGTTGGTTTCTTTTTCTTCTTCTTTTCTCTTTTTTTGGGGGGTGGGCTGGTGGGGTTGTATTTGTTTGGTTTGATTGTTTTTTATGGTTGATTTATTTGCAGTTTTTGTTTTGTTTTGTTTTTGTTTGTTTGTTTGTTTGTTGGGGGGTTGCTTTGTTACTTTCGACTGCAAGTTTCTGGATGTACACTCACCCACCCACCCTCTCACCGATCTGAGATAGCCCTTCTGTATGCTCCTTCCTTTCTTTTTACCTCCGATCACTATTTTCATATAATTATTCAGCCTCAACCCCCTGCCCCTCCCCACCCTACCCCCAACACACAAACACGCACACTAACGTAAGACCTACACACACACACACACACACACACACACACACACACACACACACACACACACACACACACACCTCCCAAACGGCAGCCCCCTCCCCACCACCCACCAGCCACCACCCCCACCACCGCCACTCCACCTACTTCACTGACACTTAACTTGTTCGGCGTCGGTCTCTAATTAAACAACTGCCCGCGGCCGCCAGTTCAGTAGCCAGACGGACCCGGGGCCAGATTGGAAACTGGAAATGCCCCCATAGCCAGCCCACCATGCACCCATTGGTGGTCACGTCACGAGAACGGAGGAGAATGAAGGAACTAGCCAGCCTACTATCGGGCGGTTCAGTGAAGCCGGTTTGCACGAGTGAATGCCCTTTGTAATCTTTCGCGCAAGAAGTCGCGACAGGTCGCAGCTGTTACTTCATGGGCCGATTTTTGAGTAGGCGTTGCTTCACGCTGTGTATAACAGTGGAAGTTGAACCTAGAATCGCGAAGCAGTAAAATTGCCATTACTGTTGCAGTTGCAGAAATTACCGTGAAAACGGGGATGGAGGGTGGGGAAAAAGTGTCTTTGCGTCGTTTTTTGGCTGACCAGGAGGTCGCGATTTCGTGGAAAAAATACGTTTTGGGGCCTCCTATAGCACGAGCAACAAGCTATTGCTTATTGCCAGACACATTATGACTACGCGCCTCCTCTAAAGCTCGCAGTGTAAAATTCGCAAATTCACTGTCACCGCCTTCCATTGTGAAGAAAGTACGCACCGGAAGTAAAAGCAGCCAAGGGACCTAAGCGATGGCTGGTAGACTGAAGGTAAACAAAATTATTTCATGTGCCTACAAGCAACCGCGTAGCGTGTTCCGAGTGCAGTAAAATTGGTGAAACATTATTATTTATAGCCTAGTTCAGCGTGCTTTCATCATTTTTATCCGCTTGGCCAGATTCCAAAGATCGGTTTACGACATCCTTCCTCCAACCACTGCCGTAACTGGTTTCGCCATAAGTTTCCCGAAACCTGCCAGCTAACCGTTGATGCTCAAATGGCATTAATTAAGTTTGTAAACAACACGTACATCTCTGATAATAATAATAATAATAATAATAATAATAATAATATTAATAATAATGGACATTTGTAAAGCGCCTGCCCTGCGGCTCAAAGCTCTGGACGCGTTTCACTTATAACCGTTCACGATGCTTACGCCGACCAGCGCAAATAAAACCCAAACCGCTCGAATCGAGATGGACCTGTGAGCCGGTTTGGCCTAGCGGTAAGGCGTTAGGCTGGTAAGCGGAAGGACCTCGGTTCAATACCGCTTCGGCTCTCCGTTCTCTTCAAAAAGGTTGTGGTTTGTGGACACTGTCCGTGACTTTGTCCATCACTTCCTACTGAAACATTAAAATGGCTCTCATCGCTGCCCATCTTAATGCAGACGTCATTCTGGTGGTGACAGTGTAGCGACAGGTATATAATCTCCCTCTTCCCATCATCTCCATACCCCTTTCCCCCCTTCTCCCCGTCCCTAATAAGCCTTGCGGTTTCTGTGGACGTTAAGCACAATGTTTACTTACTTATCGAGATGGACCTTTTTTTCTTTTCTTTTTTTAAACCGGGCGGACGTGCTCTGTGTTTATGTGCGCGGTTTAACCTCATGTGCTGTCTTAATTCACAGCCTTAGTAAGTAAGTAACTTGGTGTTTTACGCCCAGTCAACCATAACGGCGATCATAATTATCAGGGCGAGACTTATTCTATTATCACATAGTAAATGTAAAAAAATGTGTAGACGCTAAAACTTATATAGATTTTTTTTTTTTTAATACTTAAAAAATGGCGAGACATATTCTGTTATCACAGTAAATGTTAAAAATGTGTTGACGCTAAAACTTATATAGATTTTTAAAAAGAAAATAATTTTTTTTTAAATGGTGAAAACACACACACACACACACACACACACACACACACACACACACACACACACACACACACACACACACACACACACACACACACACACACACACACACACACACACACACACACACACACACACACACACACACACACACAAACACAAACACACAGAGAAATAATTAAAACATTTTTTTTTAATTTTTCCAAAAATATTTATTGCTTTCCGATGGTTAAAAATCTGTTCCAATGAAATTTGTTCTAATAAAACACAGTGATTGAGTCGAACCCGAAGGTGCACAGCCTTAGGCCTCAGATCCTTTGGCAAATGTGCAGAGGGCACGCCAACAGCGTGAGACTAGCTAATTGTAAGTGCGAGTTCGGCAGACAGACAGATGTGCGCAGATAAGGATGCGGTGCGTGCCCCCGGCTTTCGATGGCGTATAAGGTACATGCAATTCCGGCAGAGTCTGGGGAAAGGGTGCCAGTAAACCACTGTACGCTTGTGCTGTTGTGCCTGGCGTGGCATGGCAAAGCTGCATGAAGAACAACTGAGCGTCGTTGTTCATTTTTTGTTTGTTTTTTGTTGTTGTTTTTGTTTGTTTGTTTTTTTGTTTCGTTTTTTGTTTGTTTGGAAGATGCATGAGATGGAAGAGATGGAAGCTAGCTAGACAATCTTCCTTGAAAGGACAGAGAGGGCCATCGTCATGCAATCAGACGAATAAAACTGGAACCGTTTCAGTCAAAGGCGATGTTGGGGAAACTTCTGACAGACGGGGTGGAGCGCATATGGGCTTTTCCGAGCGCATAGATACCATCTTGAACTGAACTGAACTGAACTGAACTTAAGACGTATTCCGCTTTTCCCAATGTACCTTTCGAATTCGTACGCTGACTGACTCTTGAACCCACGGCACTGGCTCACTAAGCAACTGTTTCGTACCATAATTTCGTTTCGTTTTGAATAACCACGAGTGAAACTTCTGAATTTGATTTTGAACACAAAACGTTTTGCTCTGGAAACTATGCATTTTGTTTTCTTTTTTTCTTTCTTTCTTTCTTTCTGCGGGGCTTTATAATTTATTGATAATATGTATAATTATTGGCGTGAATTCTGTACTACTATACGGTGAAACCAAATCATTTTACATCGAGTGGAGATTGTTTTCTTGTTTTCTCTTTTCTTCTTCTTCTTCTTCTTCTTCTTCTTCTTCTTCTTCTTTCTTTCCCCCTTTTACCACGTTTGTGTGCTTTAGGATTTGTCATTTTTGTTTGCATTGTTTTGCTAGTTTTTCGTGAATAATGCGTGTATTTCATTTTCCTGCAAGCCATGTTTCTGTTGCTTGTCGAGTCTCCTACTTTTCGTGGGGAGAATCTGCAAGGAGGTGCGACTGTGTACGACAGGGACTGAGCCGGTTTGCGTGCGCAAGTGTTAATATCAGTTTGTTGTATAACCAAGTGATAATGTCAGTTTGTTGTATAACCAAGTGATAATATCAGTTTGTTGTATAACCAAGTGATAACGTCAGTTTGTTGTATAACCAAGTGATAATGTCAGTTTGTTGTATAACCAAGTGATAATATCAGTTTGTTGTATAACCAAGTGATAATGTCAGTTTGTTGTATAACCAAATGATAATATCAGTTTGTTGTATAACCAAGTGATAATGTCAGTTTGTTGTAGAACCAAGTGATAATGTCAGTTTGTTCTATATATATGTATCTGTACATGCAAGTGATAAGGTCAGTTTGTTGTGTGTGTGTATATATATATATATATATTGAAATGATCAAGCGAGTTAGTGACTTCGAGACCGCTTGTTTCTACAACCATATATCTCCTAATGTGAGACCTCTGGTCTCATAGTTATGAGCAATGAGAGTGGTGTCTTCAACAGCCCGTGGAATTAAGAGGCTGTTTCATTTTCAATGTTTATCTGGTGCATGTGACCTTCTGACGATGCATGCAAGGGATTCAAGCTACCAATTCTGGATCTGTTCCTGAGTAATTACGTTTTCGTTCGTCGTTCTTGCCTATAATGATTACGCGCTGACATTTTTCTCTTCGCTCTTTGAAAAGTTATTGATTTGAATCATTTATCACGAATTAATATCGATTCTTCTCTGCATACTGATTTTCTTGTTTCTGTCCTTGTATCTATATTGAGAGACTGTTTCTGTTCGGGTGACGTGTTTACTTGTTGAAATGGAGCGCTTTTCCTTTTCTTTTCTCTCTCTTTTTAACCAGCCAAGTGGTGGTCTGCCCCTCCCAGCTTAATTGCAACTTAGGAAAACATGATTGCACGCGTGAAGATATTTTTCAAGACGCCTTCCCTTCACAAGAACTGTGATCAAACTTTATTTAGGATAAAGATATCAGAGTGGTAAACACTCTCTCTCTCTCTCTCTCTCTCTCTCCTCTCTCTCTCTCTCTCTCTCTCTCTCTCTCTCTACACACACACACACACACACACACACACACACACACACACACACACACACACACGCGCGCTCGCGCGCGCGCGCGCGCGCGAACACTCTCTCCTCTCTCACCACACACACACACACACACACACACACAACACACACACCACACCCACAACCACCACTCTCATCTCTCTTCCTCTCTCTCTCCTCTCTCTCTCTCTTCTCCTCTCTCTCATCATCACACACAACACCACACACACACACACACACACACACACACACACACACACACGGCACCTGCTTGCATACTTTACACACACGCTGAACCTTAATTCCTACAAAGGCTATTTGACCCAAAAAAACAAACAAACAAAAACAACCATCGCGGGTGCTGACGATGACACTGTCTTCTGTGAAGAATGCCTCGTGTCCAGAAGGCTGTTAGTCCAAGATAACCTAGCCTCAGTCACTTCCTTCCCGCTACAAAAATAAATAAATATATAATTATCAGTCACTTAATTCACAAGTAGACGACCTCTGGGTGTTGTTTTGAGACTCTGGGCTGTTTTTACGTGGAGTGAATTAATTAAAAGATGGGACATGTCCGCCCCTGACCAGTTTGCACTTAACGTTTCAAATCCATAACCGCTTTTTTCTTCTTCTTTTTTCTTTCAAAGTAATATTTTTTAATGTATTATTATTATTATTATTATTATTATTATTATTATTGATTGCTTACATTTTGTTGGTTTGATTTGATTTGATGATGTATTGCGGTGTCTGTTTTTTAACATTTCAATAAATATTCTACGCTGTTTTGAACTTTGATCCGATTGTAATTTGACTATTCATCAAAACCTTGATTATCATTAAAACTTTCATAAGAAACCCGGTGCTGTGATGTGTAACCTTGTGCATACGTGCGTATGTGCATGAATGCGTGTTTATGTACAAATATTACTAGCGCGCGAGTGTTTGTGTGTGTGTGTGCGTGTGTGCGTGCGTGCGTGCGTGCGTGCGTGGCGTGCGTGCGTGTGTGTGTGTGAATGAATTAATAGCGTGTGTATGCGTGCGTGCGTGTGTGTGTGTCTGTGATGCACGCGTGTGTGCGTTTGCGTGCGTGTGTGCGTGTATGTGTGGGGGTGCGTGCGTGCGTGCGTGCGTGCGTGCGTGCGTGTGACTACATACCTTATAAGTATCACTGAAGGGGAGCTGCCACAAGTATCATTTTTGTCGCGACAAAAGTAGCACGTGTTTGTCGCGACAAAAATAATACTTGTAGTAGCTCCCGCCAATAACAATAAAGTGATATACTACGTTTGTTTTTTTTCTCAGGCTATTCACAAACATTCATCTTAAACTCCGCACGAATTAGCGTCATGCTTATAATATTATTTCATCGGGTAGTCAACCAACCAGAAAGGTTAGAATACGTGCAAAACACAACTCCTCTGCTCACAACCAAAAATCACGATTTAAATCAATCAATCAATGTTGTATTTTATGCCTGTCTATCCACAGCAAGATGATATGAGACAAAAAACAAAATCCTCAATTGTTAGTGAGTTATACCAGGACAGGACTAATAATGCTTATCAAATGCCATTTTCCAACCGGATTTAGACTAGCTGCGCTGTACAAACAATTCTGGCGAAAACCACATTAATTTTACATTACATACAACAAACAGAACCTGAAGTATAGTATTTATTAATAAAGATATCTACCGACAAACAATAACCATAATTATATCCACACACACACACACACACACACACACACACACACACACACACACACCACCACCACCACCACCACCACCACCACCACACACACACACACACACACACACACACACACACACAACCACCACCACCACCACACCACCACACACACACACACACACACACACACACACACACACACACACACACACACACACACACACACACACAGAGTTTATAAAGGTCCAAAGCAATATTTTATTGCTTTGTTTCGTCGACATTTTCACATTAGCTACTTTCAAATCCATAAAAATAAAAAATAAAAATCTGAAAGTCGACATTCCACTCCTTTGTTCCATTTTGAATCTAGTTCAAATTGAGGTCAGACGACGTCCGACTCATTTTATCGTGGCGGGTCACTTCTATGACGGGATAAAATTAGAACAGTTTCCTGGTCGATAAGATACTTTCTAGTGTTGTAGTCGTTCGAACGATTTCCTCATAATACATCAACAAATGGTAATTACTAGCGTTCGGCGTACATCACGCATGTCAAACAGGAAGTACAGTAAACACGGAATGGTATCCTGGTCCACCCGAGACTCATCTTTCAATTCTAGGGATGCTGTTAGCCAAACTGCTATTTTCTCTTGTTTTTCGTTGTTGTTGGTCGTTTTTGTTGTTGTTGCTGCTTTTTTGGGGTTGTTTTTTGTTGTTGTTGGTGTGTGTGTTTGTGTGTGTGTGTGTGTGTGTGTGTGTGTGTGTGTGTGTGTGTGTGTGTGTGTGTGTGTGTGTTTGTTTTTGGTCTTTTTCTTTTTGTTTGGTTGGTTGGCTGGTTTTGATGACAACCACGCATAATTATAAAACAGAACAAAAATGGAATAGTTTCCTGGTTGATTTGATGCTTTCTAGTGCTGAATTTTGTCTTCTTTCGTGGAGATTTACGTCCACAGAGACCATCAGGTTTATTCAGTAGGGACGGAGAGCCCAGGACGGCCACCTCGACTTTCACAAAACCTCCTGAACTCTGAGGGAGTCGTCAGTAGTCAAGTTCAATGCTGCTTTACGTCCACAGTAACCATCAGGCTTATTGGGGACGGGGAGCCCAGCACGGCCACCTCGACTTTCACACAGCTCTGAGTAGTTTGTCGATTTCGAACGATTTCCTCTAAGTATATTGACAAAGATCTGAAACAAGAAAATGACCGCTAGCGTTCTGGAACAAGATCCAAACACTGAAGGTTCAAAGGAACGCTGTTTATTAGGGCTATTAAGCACAACATGCGAATTTTCGGGGTAATCCCCTTTAACAATTAGCTACAAATCGACACTTCTCCATCTCAGTTTTCATCGTTTTCCGCCGTTTAAGTGTTGCTTATGTGTATCACCAGCGTATCACGCGTATGAAATACAAGAACGGGATAGTTTACTGGTCAGTCGGCTTCATACTTTTAGTGTTGTAGCTGATCTAACGGCTTCCTGAAGACATTAGTATAACTATCAACGAAGGTAGTTCGTTAATAGCTCTCGGCGTATCCATCACGCATACACTAGCTGGCACAGAACAAATAGTTTTGGAATGGTTTTCTGGTCAGTGGACTGGGCATTTTTACTAGTGCTGCAATCTGCAGAAGACTGGGTTTTCTGTCCACATCAGGGCTTGGTGGTTGGGGGGAGGAGGGGGGGGAGGTCGAGGGGGTGACGGGAGGGGCGGGTGGAGGGTGTGTGTGGGGGGGGGGGGGGGGCAAGGGGTTCTAGCGCTCCTCAGTGCTGGAATGTCACGTATTCCAAGCGTTTCTTTTTTTTTGGAACCCTTCTGTCTCCAAGGAGGTGGTGGAGGAGGGGTGGGGTGGGGGGGGGGGGGGGACGAGGAAGGGGGCGCAGGGGGGGGGAGGGGGGGGGGGGGGGGGGGGTGGTCGAACGTAACCAGCCTATGATTGGAGTTTGCGATACGTGGTTACAAATTAAAGGGACAAACATGGAGTGTTTTTTGTTGTTGTCGTAGTCCGCCCACCCCACCACCCATGCACCCACCGACACACGGACACAGAGAGAGAGAGAGAGAGAGAGAGAGAGAGAGAGAGAGAGACAGACACAGAGAGACACACACACACACACACACACACACACACACACACACACACACACACACACACAGATAAACAGAGACGGAGACAGAGATAGACAGAGACGGAGACAGAGAGAGAGAGAGAGATACAAACAACAGAGAGATACAGACAACAGAGAGATACAGATATAGAGAGAGACAGACAGTGAGAGAAAAGAGAAAAAGACAGACCGACAGATACAGACAGACAGACAGACAAGAGACAGAGAGAGCACACAAAACAGAGAGGAGACAGGGAAAAGAGAGGAGAGAGAGAGAGAGAGAGAGAAGGGGCAGAGAGAGGAGAGAGAGCAGAGAGAGAGAGAGACGGGAGAGAGACAAAAGAGAATACAGTAGAGAGACAGACAGAGACAGAGACAGAGTGAGACAGAGGACGAACCCCCCCCCACCCCCCCCACACACACACAGAAAGAGGGGGGAATCTCAGGGCCACAGGTGCAGTTCCGTACATTGACCGTGGGCTGTATAAAATGAGATGTGACGGTTAGCCAAGAATGGGGGGGGATGCGGATCTAGTTTTACAGCTGAATGATCGTTCTCTTACTTCAAATTGTTGGAGCTGGCAGCTTGCTCACATACACTTCCTGCACTTAAAACTTTTCTTCTTCTTCTTCTTCTTCTTCTTCTCTCTCTCTCTCTCTCTCTCTCTCTCTCTCTCTCTCTCTCTCTCCCCCCCTCACCCCCCCCCCCCCTCTCTCTCTCTCCATGCTTCTGCCTTGTACATTTCGTTTTTAATTAAAAATCAGTAGCTTAGCAAGGACCAGCTGTTAGGTTTTGACAGAGCAT
Source organism: Alviniconcha marisindica (assembly GCA_018857735.1). Taxonomy (NCBI): domain Eukaryota; kingdom Metazoa; phylum Mollusca; class Gastropoda; family Provannidae; genus Alviniconcha; species Alviniconcha marisindica. Next base: position 199,570 of record JABMCL010001122.1, on the reverse strand, counting down.
AAACTACAATCCTTCCAATCCTCGTAAAATACAGTTTTCGAGTTTGAGTTTTCTCTCCTCCTCCTCTTCCTCCTCCCTCCGTCTCCCTCCCCCCTCCCACTCCATCTCTCTCTGTTCTCTTTCTCTCTTCTCTCTCTCTCTGTCTCCTCCTCGCTCCTCTCTCTGTCTGTCTCTGTTTCTCTCTCTGTTTCTGTCTCTCTGTCTCTCTCTCTGTCTGTCTCTGTCGCTCTCTCTGTGTCTCTGTCTCTCTCTGTCTCTGTCTCTCTCTCTCGCTTTGTGCTGTGAGCAATGTCGATCGGTGTCAACGCGACCTCAGCCCGGAAAGTTTGAAACTGAACAGGCTTATCCTTACCCCGTCTGTCTCTACGATATATATGATAATGATACATACTATATATGATAATGATACATACTATATATGATAATGATACATACTATACAGACGGACTCGTCATCTCCCACCCAACACCACGCAATCCCCGCACCACAGGCTCTGGGACTTGTTACAGATGTGATTTAAATAATGCTGCCTTTCTGAAACAGCAAAACTGCGGAGGGAGAGAGAGAGGTAGAGAGAGAGAGAGAGAGGACACACACACAACACACACACACACACACACACACACACACACACACACACATACAGACATACAGAGACATGCAGACAGACAAAGAGACACAGAGAGATAGAGAGACAGACAGACAGACAGACAGAGACAGAGACACAGAGAGAGAGACACACAGAGAGACAGAGACAGACAGACAGACAGAGAGCTTAAAGTGATCTGACCACTGTAGCCGACTATCTGAAGTACAAAATCAAGTATAGATCGACTGACCATGGAAGGCCGGGCTAGTGTGTGTGTTTTTTTGTCGTCCCCAGTGAACTTTCTGTACCGAGTCTATAACTACTTCGGTATGCATATATTCTACCCGCGTGTATAGTTACCGCTGCAGCACGTAAAAGATCCGGGTTATTCTGCCAACAGAGCTGGTGATGGCGTGTTTGGTTACAGCTACGCACACGCACACACTAGACCCAACCAAGTGTGAGTGGGGTGACTGTATAATGCTGTAATCCCAGCAGAGTGTGAGCCAGACAGTGTCTAACGCTGTGGTCTGTGGACACTGTCTTGTGATTTTGTCCCTCACAATTATGAAACATTAAAATGGCTCTCATCGCTGCCCACCTTAATGCGGAAAGCATTCTGGTGGTGACAGTGTTGCGATAGGTATATAATCTCTCTCCCCCCCATCCCCCCCCCCCCCCTCTCTCTCTCCCCTCCCCCCCCCCCCCCCCCCAATCTTCCCCCCGTCCCTAATAAGCCTCATGGTTTCTGTGGACGTTAAGCACCATGTTTACTTACTTTTAGTGTGAGCCAGAGTTCAGGAGCTGTGTGAAAGTCGAGGTGGCCGTCGTGGGCTTTCCGTCCTAATGAGCCTTATGGCTTCTGTGGACGTAAAGCAACACTGAACCGTGCTTCGGCACTGGTCACAGTTTGTCCCTAATAATTACGTCAACCGACATTCGAGGACATGAAGCTCTACTTGACCACATTGAGCCGGTTTGGCGTAGGTGTAAGGCGTTAGGCCGTAAGCAGAGGGTCCTTGGTTCAAATCCGCTTCGGCTCTCCTAAGTTTCTCTTCAAAAAGGTTGTGGTTTGTGGCCACTGTCTTAATTGCGACTTTGTCCCTCACAATGAATGAAACATTAAAATTGCTCTCATCGCCGCCCACCTTAATGCAGGAGTCATTCTGGTGGTGACAGTGTATCGATAGGTATGTAATCTCCCTCTTCCCCCATCTCCATACCCCCTTCCCACCCTCCCTTCTCCCCGTCCCTAATAAGCCTTATGGTTTCTGTGGACGTTAAGCACCATGTTTACAGTGTGAGCAGGTTCGGCCTAGCGGTAAGGCGTTAGGCTGGTAAGCAGAGCGACCTCGGTTCGAATCCGCTTCGGCTCTCCTTTCTCTTCAAAAAGGTTGTGGTTTGTGGACACGGTCTCGTGACTTTGTCCATCACAATTAAAGAAACATTAAAATGGCTCTGGTGGTGACAGTGTTTAATTACAGCGACAGATATATAATACAATCTCCCTTTTCCCCCCCATCTCCATACCCCCATCTCCATACCCCCTTCCCCCCATCCCCCCCCCCCGTCCCTAATACTAATAAGCCTTATGATTTGTGTGGACGTGAAGCGCCGTGCTTACTTTCTTAGTGTAGGAACCCGCCAACAGGGAAACGACTTCGCACGCAACTCGCCAGGGAACGCTCGTCCACATGCAGTCATCTCAGCTCACTGAGCCACTGTGGGCTTGTCACTGGCCCAAGAGTGGAACTGGTGTGTGCAAGTCGATCTCCAATCAAATTAAAAAATAAAAATAAATGTGTGTGTGCTGGGGGGAGTGGGGGGGGGTGGGGGGGGGGGGGGGGGGGGGGGGGGAGACTCTTCAACTTCCCCAAATAACGGTCACATACCCGGGAATTACCACCACAGCCAGAGTAATTATATACAAAACAGCAGTTACTACGTGCTGTGATCACATTCATTTTGAGTATCACACATCACAAGCATGAGGACTACATGCTGATTTTATCCTTCTTTACGTCACTCAAACACACACACACACACACACACACACACACACACACACACACACACACACACAATACATGCATACACACACACACACACACACACACACACACACACACATGCGCGCACACACACAACACATACATACACACTCACACACACAACACACACACACACACACACACACACACACACACACACAGAAACATGCACAACACACACACACACACACACACACACACACACACACACACACATACACACACACACACACACACACACGCACACACACACACACACACACACACACACACATGCATACACACATACACATACACAACACACACGCAGAAAAAGTGGGCAAAACTATGGCGTGGCATGTTGATTAAATGGATTATTGCAAAAGCAAAAACAACAACAAAATGGTTCCAGCTGAGTTATTTCAAAAGCACTCCCACAGAGGAACAAAAATTAAAGCGCATTCAACATCAAAAATTGTGTTTTTGAGCAACCACAAACACTACATAATTACTGTGCTACCATTTTACAGCAGACTGTCATGTTAAAAATAAAAGTATCCTGATTAGTATTCTGTCATCAAAAGACAAATGCAGAATCCTTAACTCATGTAACTATCTCAGTGTGTATATGATGAACTTGAAGGCGAGAAAGGCACTGGTGGATCCGTCTGCACAAGCAGATCTGGAAGAACTGAAGATGACACACAAAACAAGACCAAAAAATCCTGCCGAAATCTAGGTTTGAACCCGTGTAGTATTTTCAACCGCTGGACCATAAACGTATGACACAACCTCCACCGCTGCATAATTAATTATTACAAGCCTGATCTTCTGTTCAATACCAGTCCTAGCAGAGACGACACACACTCACCAAACAAACAAGTTGATGAGCGCTCCAACAAACCCAACAACAAAGACCTCAGTCGCCGCCGGCACCTCTCACCTGGCAATACACGGAAGGCGCATCAAGTTCAACTCCACCAGAGGTACATCCTCAAAAAGGATGACCCCCCCCCCCCCCCCCACCCTGACCCCCACCTGACCCCTCTTCTCCACCTACCCACCTGTAGCATACTTCTACACCCATTTCCGGCACACTTGGCGACAAAAATACAATTCCCATGACAACCAGCTTGGTTACTATTCCACGACAACCAGCCTGGTTACCATTCCCATGACAAGCAGCTTGGTTATAATTCCCGTGACAAAACGGCTTGGTTACAGTTCCCATGACGACCAGCCTGGTTACAAGTCCCATGACGACCAACTTGGTTACAAGTCCCGTGACAACCCGAGACACAGGTGTGTCCATGCAAGCCTATGACAGAACCATTTTTGTTTTCCAAGACCAGACATAGACCTTTGAACTTGAAACTGGCTCTACATGGTTCATATAAACACGTGTTTATATCTTAGCCTCAGAGTGAACTGTCACAATCTCAAACTGAACACGTTTGCACTTCCATCCTTTGTGCCAAATCATGCAATATAAAAAAATGTGTTCCGGAGTATATAACAATTTCTCTTGTATTAAATCCTCATGTGTACCATCACGTATCTTCAAGTACACAGCAACAAGAAAACAGTGTTGCAAAATGTACACACAATGAAAATTAGTATATACCTGAATAAACACAGCAAAAGAAGAAGAAAAAACTAAATCACTTTTTAAAAAGTACATTCTATATTAATAAACATATTGACAAAATGATTTATTAAAATCAACAAACTACTTGGTACATATATAAGCACACAATCAGTAAAAAGGAATTAAGACAAGTTGAAATGCTCCCAATATTTCAGCCTTCTGGGGAGGGGGGGGGGGGGGGGGGGGGGGGGGGTGGGGGTTGGGGGGGGGTTAGGGGAGGGGGGGGGGATTTCTTTAATCACACTTATAATTATATAGTTTCATGATTGTGTGTGTATGCATGTGCATGTGTGTGTGTGTGTG
>JABMCL010001122.1:177500-190000 GCA_018857735.1 Alviniconcha marisindica | reverse complement strand
CCCTTCCCCTATTTCCTCTTCTTCTTCTGGATATACTGCTTCTACTTCTTCCACTTCTTCTAACTTCTCTACCCCTTCTTCCTCTTCTTTCTTTTTTCCTCCTCTTTCTACTTCTTCTTCTTCTGGATGTACTACTTCTACTCCTTCCTCTTCTTCTAACATCGCCCTGATATAACCGCACCGGTTGACTGGGCGTAAAACACCAATTTACTTACTTTACTCTTTTCTAACTCCTCTTCCACTTCTTCCTCTTCTTTTTTTTTTTTTTTTCCTCTTCCTACTTCTTCTTCTGGATATACTGCTTCTACTGCTTCCTCTTTTTCTAACTCCTCTCCCCTTTCTTTTTTTCCCCTTCTTCCTACTTCTTCTGGATATACTACTTCTGCTTCTTCCTCTTCTTCTAACTTCTCTTCCCCTTCTTCCTATTCTTTTTTCTTGCTTCTAATTCTTCCTCTTCTTCTAACTCCTCTTCCCCTTTTTCCTCTTCTTTTTTTCTTTTTTTTCTTTTCTTCCTCTTCTTACTCCCTCTTCTTTTTCTGTTTTCAGCGCATGTTTACCTGGATGAAAACCGCTCACCTTCCATTTGCAGCCGAAAGAGCAGGGAGCTGACATCCACAATGTCCAGCATGGCCCCAGACTTGCAGGCTCTCACCTTCACCTGGGTCAACACGACATCACAAAGTCAAGGCCAAGGTGGTGGTGTACCTGGCCGAGTCATCAGCAAGACGTTACGAATGAAGGTCAAGGTGGTAGTGTACCTGGCCAAGTGCAAGCCTTCATTGTTGGGTCAACGTAACATTTACAAAGTGAAGGTCAAGGTGGTAGTGTACCTGGCCAAGTGAAAGCCCTCACCTTCACACTGGTCAGCATGACATTACAAGTGAAGGTCAAGGTGATGGTGTCCCTGGCCAAGTGAAAGCCCTCACCTTCACATTGGTCAGCATGACATTACAAGTGAAGGTCACGGTGATGGTGTACCTGGCCAAGTGAAAGCCTTCATCTGGGTCAACATGACATTACAAGTGAAGGTCAAGGTGATGGTGTACCTGGCCTAGTGCAAGCCTTCAGCTGGGTCAACATGACATTACAAGTGAAGGTCAAGGTGATGGTGTACCTGGCCTAGTGCAAGCCTTCATCTGGGTCAACATGACATTACAAGTGAAGGTCACGGTGATGGCGTACCTGGCCTAGTGCAAGCCCTCACCTTCACACTGGGCCAACACAACACTACAAATGAAGGTCAAGGTTGTGTACATGACAAAGTGGTTTCAAGGTGCTAAACTCAGGATCAACGGGCTGTGAACCTAACCACTAGTCGGGGAATGACATCCCATGTCGCACCCTCTCCCCATCCCTCTTCGTTTTCATCCCATGTCGCACCCCCCCCCCCCCCCCCCGTCCTTCATCCCTTCCACCCCCCCCCCCATCCCTCTTCCTTTTCATCCCATGTCGCACCCCCCCCCCTTCTTCGTTTTCATCCCATGTCGCACCCCCCCCCCCCCCCTCCCTCTTTCGTTTTCATCCCATGTCGCACCCCCGTCCCTCTTCGTTTTCATCCCATGTCGCACCCCCCCCCCCCCCCTCCCTCTTCGTTTTCATCCATGTCGCACCCCCCCCCCCCCCTCCCTCTTCGTTTCATCCCTGTCCACCCCCCCCCCCCCCCCCCCCTCCTCTCTGTTTTCATCCCATGTCGCACCCCCCCGTCCCTCTTCGTTTTCATCCCAACAACAGATCGATAGATTCACATATCAATGATTAAATTAAGTGTCCATCGTCCCTGCGTAAAGATCAAAGTTTAGTCATACCGTTAGCATTTCAGTGGTAAACAGCGTCTCTGGACCACTCTTGATGAACTAGGTCATGGTAGCTTGCATGCAAAATTGAAACCGAGGCCGGGGCATGGCACGCAAAAATGGTGCGAGCATGCATTGCCTGCATCATACACAGCCTACCTTCCTAAGCTTCGCTTTCAAGATCTGTTACCTTGGTAGCCTCATCTCATGAATGTTTCCGTGAGAATGGTCTGTCATATGGATGAGAAGAAAAAGGGAGGTTAGTTATGTGCTAAAGACGTCGACATGAAATGACCTGTCATATGGACGAGAAGAAAAAGGGAGGTTAGTTATGTGCTAAAGACGTTGACATGAAATGACCTGTCATATGGACGAGAAGAAAAAGGGAGGTTAATTATGTGCTAAAGACGTCGACATGAAATGACCTGTCATATGGACGAGAAGAAAAAGGGAGGTTAGTTATGTGCTAAAGACGTCGACATGAAATGATCAATGTTACGTTTTGTCCTCTGTGGTAGTTTTACAGGAGTATATCCAGCAAGTGACTGGAGAGGTCCACCCCTGTCCACCAACCTTCAAACCACCGCTTCCCTTTCTCTGAAATGCCACGCTTTGCATTATTAATGCCACACTTTGTATTATTATCAATCAACTCGTCATCATGGAGCATTCCACTTCTAATTTGACTGGGTGTAATTTTTTTGTTTAAATCAATTTAATGATCCTCTTTTAATATGCATATGAGTGTGTGTGTGTGCAAGTGTGTGCACATGTGTGTGTGTGTGTGTGTGTGTGTGTGGTGTGTGTGTGTGTGTGTGTGTGTGTGTGTTGCAGGTGTGTGCACATGTGTGTGTGTGTGTGTGTGTGCAGTGTTTGTGTGTGCAGGTGTTTGTGTGTGCATGTGTGTGTGTGTGCAGGTGTGTGTATGTGTGTGTGCAGGTGTGTGTGTGTGTGTGTGTGTGTGTGTGTGTGTGTGTGTGTGTGAGTGTGTGTGCATGTTTTACTTGGCAATGGAAATAAGGTTCCACTTGTGTGTATATATGTGTGCATGCACATGTGCTTGACAAGGAAAAGAAGGTTGGACATGTGCATTTATGTGTGTCTGTGCATGTGTGTGTGTGTGTGTGTGTGTGTGTGTGTGTGTGTGTGTGTAGTGTGTGTGTGTGTGTGAGTGTGTTTGTGTGTGCCTGTGTGCGTGCGTGCGTGTGTGTGTGTGTGGTGCATGCGTGCGTGCGTGCGTGTGTGTGTGTGTACAGTGTGTGTGTGTGTGTGTGTGTGTGTGTGTGTGTGCCATTTGTGGTGTGTGTGTGTGTGTGTGTGTGTGTGTGTGTGTGTGTGTGTGTGTGTGTGTGTGTGTGTGTGTGCGTGCGTGCACGCATGAGTGCGTACATGCATGCATGTGCATGTGTGTGTGCGTGCACGCATGAGTGCGTACATGCATGCATGTGCAAGTGTATGTCATGTGTGACTGCATCTGTCCCTCTGTTTTCAGTGACGCACACCACTGTACCTGAGAGTCCAAGATATCCAGAGCTCCCTGATGGTCACCCTAGACAGGGGCAGACAAACAAAAGAAAACAAAGAACAAGGAGCACTATAACAAACAAGACAGGAATCTGAACAAAAAGCGGCATTATCACCACACACACACAATCAGCCAGACTTGCTCTCTGTTTTATGTTTACCGATGTGGGAGGCAACATGTACGGTTAGCAAGAAGCAAGTACAGCACCATCCCTAAAATGAACACCAAGGCTAAATTAAAATGTTCTTACGCTCTGCATAGTTATGTGGGGATCCTCCAAACTCTGCCAGATTTGGTTACGCCATTGAAGGGGCACTCTTTATCTCCGTGCAGCTGTCCACCGACACGGTCAGTGCCCTCCAAAAGGTTTGGGTGCTAACTATGACTGTGGAAGCAGCCTAGCGCCCAAGAAAACGCAAGATGCATCCACCCCGGGTAAAAAGAGTTCTGTCTCGATTCAAACGATTGTGGTTTTGTTTGTGCTGGTGTAAACTTTGTTTTATTTGAGTTGTTTGTAACAAACCTAATATTCTGTTTGAGCACCAACGAAAAACTGCCTTGTTAGCTGACAGTTTTCAGGAACCTATGATGTAATACGGCAGTGGTCGAAAGGAAAGGGATGTCATAAACCAGTGCTTGGAGTTTGATGTGAGGACTCTCTTCAGCCTCGATGAACTCCCTGCATGGAGCAATCCACACTCCAGCAAAGGAGTTAAATCCTCTGAAGATGGTGTGCGGCTGCCTATGTGGCCGGGTTAAAAATATATTTAAAAAAAAAAAAATCACATGCAATCCTCACAACCTATGGATTGCATTTATCAATAATAATAATAATAATAATAGATAACTTTTGTATGGTGCTATTCTCTGGTCTACACGAACTCACTGAGCTTTACGACATTCTATATCACTTTTAGTGTTAAGCCAGAAAAATATCAAAGGTAACATGCTCAAGAAGTATGTGACAACTAACAATATATTTACACATGAAAAATAATGTACATGTGCCACATGAGAGCAGTAATATACAAGAAAGAAAAGAATTTCATTCTATTATTACCTATCCATAATTCTACCCCTCCACCCCCACCTTCCTACCCCTGCCCCCAACCACACACACACACACACACACACACACACTCAACAAGTAACATGCACACAACAGTTCACACACACACACAACACACACACACACACACACACACACACACACACACACACACCACACCACACACACACACACACACACACACACACACACACACACACTCACACACACACACACACACACACACACACACACACACACACACACACACACACACTCACACACACACACACTCACACACACACCACACACACACACACACACACAACACACACACCACACACACACACACACACACACACACACACACACACACACACCACACACACCACATACACACACACACACACACACACACACACACACACACACACACACACACACACCACACACACACACACACACACACACACAACACACACCACACACACACTCACATACACACCACACACACACACACACACACACACACACACACACACACACACACACTCACACACACACTACACACACACACACACACACACACATTGGACAGGCGACAGACAGTGTTAAGTATGCACAAAGCAATGTGCAGCTGCTAACGTTTACCAGCTAACCTCATGAGTGCCCAGCTGGTGAGACACTACAATAACAACGACATCTCTAAAAACAAAGGAAACAATATTTTAAAAATAACTAAACTGATATGTTGCTGTAGCAGTGTGACTGGACCGAATATCATCCGCAGCTGTTGCCAGTGGCAGAGGAAAACATGTGTACACAGTCTGAGAGAGAGAGAGAGAGAGAGAGAGAGAGAGAGAGAGAGAGAGAGAGAGAGAGAGAGAGAGTGTGTGTGTGTGTGTTGTGGCGTGTGCGTGTGTGTGTGTGTGTGTGAAACCACATATTGATTTGTAAATGCTTACAGCTATTTGTCTCATATTCTTCTTTTATCTCCCTTTTGTTTCTTCTTCTTTTGTGTGTGCGTACTTGTGTGTGGTGTTCTGTGGTGTGGTATGTGTGTGTGCATGTGTGCATGCATGCGTGCATACATGTGTGCATGCCTCTGTGTGTGTGTGTGTCTGTGTGCACGCATGCATGCATGCATGTGTGCATCATGTGTGCGTCATGTGTCCATGCATGCATGCATGCGTGGGAGTGTGTGTGTGTGTGTGTGTGTTTGTGTGTGTGTTGCCCACCTTTTCAATGTAGTAAAGGGCCCAGTGCCAGAAGTTGTGGCAGGCCAATATCCCACAGGGCTGGAACCAAAAGCAAGAGGAGGGAGGAAGTTAATTAGTCAGTCAGTCAGTCAGTCAGATAGTAAGTCAGTTAGTGAGTTAGTTATTGGTTCTTAATGCCCAGTCAACGTTTTAGGTCATATTAGTGCGAAGAGGAGGGAGATGATTGCCACACTGTTACAGCTATTTTCTGATTGTGTGTTGGTGCATGTGTGTGTGTGTGTGTGTGTGTGTGTGCGTGTGTGTGTGTGTGTGGTTGTGTGTGTGTGTGTATGTGTGTGTGTGTGTGTGTGTGTGTGTGTGTGCGTGTGTGTGTGTGTGTGTGTGTGTGTGTGTGTGTGTGTGCATGCATGGGTGTCTGTGTGCATGTGCGCATGTATGCATGCGTCTGCATGTGTGTGTGCATGCGTACAAAATTATGTTTGTTGCAACAATTATTTGTCATAACAAACACATTTGCCACGAGAAACACGTCTGCCATGACAAAACTTTTGTCACGACAAAAATGATACTTGTGGAGTGCCTAATTATGGGCTTTTCCAAGCGCAGAGATACCGTCTTGAACTGAAGTGATCTGCGTTGAGCAGGTCTTTGTGTAGTCAATGTTGTGCCAACTGCACTCTAATGTACCTCCCAATCAGTGACGGTTTTGTCAAGAAAAGAGATGCCTTCGTCCTGCCTTCCCATCATCTCCATGACGTGACACATGGTGTGCGTTGACCACGCGTCGCTGGGGTTGATCGCCAGACCCTGATGGCAATTACGCACAAAAGCACACAAATTACGGCCATGTCATGTGTGCCTGCTGAAAATCAAGGGAGGGATATCAAGGGAAAACACTACACACACTGTACACATGAAAACACTACACACACACGAAAACACTACACACACTGAAACACATGAAAACACTACACACACTGAACACATGAAAACACTACACACACATGAAAACACTACACACTGTGAACACATGAAAACACTACACACACATGAAAACACTACACGCACAAAAAAACACTACACACAGTGAACACATGAAAACACTACACACACATGAAAACACTACACACACTGGACACATGAAAACACTACACATACATGAAAACACTATACACACTGTACACATGAAAACACTACACACACATGAACACATGAAAACACTACACACACAAGAAAACACTACCCACACATGAAAACACTACCCACACTGGTAGGAATGAGTACTAACGTTGCTGCTGCAGCTGCAGTGCTGCAGCCTTACCTATGGTACGGTGACCCACAAAGTTTCCTGCAAGGGATCAATGACGTGTTTAATCAAATAAAAAATGCCTTTTAAATGAGATCCAAACACATAAAAGGTTAAAAAAACACAAAAAAACACATATTAAGACAAGATAAAACCACCAAAACTTTGGGGTAATCCCCCTTGTCAGGCTACAAAACAACATTTGTCAAGCTTTGTCAAGCTACAAAACAACCCTCGTCAAGCTTTGTCAAGCTACAAAACAAACCCCTTTGTCAGGCTACAAAACAACAGTTAAATGGTCAAAAACGATGAAAAATGACATCTGTTTTTGGTCGAGCTATGTTGCTTTCCCGTCCAGTGCTTGGACAGTCATTCTCGTTTCCGCTTTTTAATGAGCACAGGTGATTATTACCTTTCTGGCCATTTTCTCTGCCTTCTCGTACAGGTTAGTCTCCTCGAGACCAAAGGAGTACATTCCCAGGACGTACCTGTCAACAGCAGAAACCCAGGTCACAGTGCAAGCAATTAAGTCACTTCTTTTTTTCAATCGTAAACCCAAGTCACAATGCAAGCAAGTCACTTCTTTTCTTCTCTTTTTTTTTTTTTCAACAACAAACCCAGGTCACAATGTAAGCAAGTCACTCTTTTTTTCTCTCTTTTTTTTTCCTTTTTTTCAACAACAAACCCAGGGAGTGATGGGTAGGTGGTGTGTGTGTGGGTGTGTGGGGGGGGGGGGGGGGGGGGGGGGATGTGAGGTAAGAGGCAGCAACAAACCCATGTCACAATAACCCCCCCCACGCCCCCCCTTTTTGTTGTTGTTGTTGTTGACAATAAGCTCATGTCACAATGCAAACAAGAATTTTTCTTTTTCACACCCTCTCTCTCACTGTATATCTATTTTAATTTTCTTGTAATAATTTTTTTAAATAAATATTTTATCAAAAGTGTTTTTATTATTATTACCCATTAGTAGCTCAGCAAGGACTATAGTTGTCAGACATGTTTTAACTGAACCTAAACTATAATCCTTGTAAAATAAAGTTTTTGAGTTCAAGTTCTCTCTCTCTCTCTCTCTTTCTCTCTCTCTTTTGATTACGTTTAATTTGACAACTCATTTTTATATTTAGTGTCCTTTTGACCCAGTCATTTTTGATTCATGACTTTGGTTTTGCTAAATGCGTAACGCATCTGAATGCATGATGTACTTAAACATGTTCATCATCGTTCACCCACAATATTGTTATGGTCAACCCATTGATTATACAATAAACCATCCATCCATCCATCTCTCTCTCTGACAGTGAGAATGGTGGTGTCCATGGCAATGACAATCATGATGAGGAAGGAGACAAGATTTTATTTTACCCATAGAAGGGGTTGGATGTTTTGTAGTGTGGGATAACACGAGCGATGCTGTCCCTTATCTGGGCAGAATGACCCAGGTAGAAGTAGGAGTCATGTGCAAACTTGAGCGCCAGCATGTCGAGCGGGTGATCCACCAGGATGCTCTCCCATACTTCAGTTGCCGGAACTATGTATCTGCAGAACAAAAATTGTCATTTTCCTGTTAGCGGTTTAATTCAGTTCAGTTCAAGATGGCAGCCGTGCATATGTGTCTGCGGAACAAAGGTGTCATTTTTCCCGTTAGCGATTCAATTCAGTTCAATTCAAGATGGCAGCACTGCATATGTGTCTGTGGGAAAAAAAGTGCTGTTTTCCCATTAGCGGTTCATTTCAGTTCAATTCAGTTCAATTCAAGATGACATCAGTGTGCTCGGGGAAGACCCATAGCGCTCCACCCCATCTCAGAAAATGTCCTCAGAGTTGCCTTGCAAACTGTTCCAATGTTCGTCTCACTGATGACAGACGTTTCTCGTCCTTTCAAGGAAGGTCAGTGAGTGCATCCTCTTTCTATGCCTCTCCTTCCCACTTGGTCCCATGCCAGCAACTGCTCTCTCTATGAAATCCCAAACACATGAAAGGTTAAAAAGAATGCCATTTATTCTGACAAAACACAACATGCACATTTTTCAGGGCTGTCACCTTTTTCAAGCTACAAAACAACATTTAAACAACAGTTAAACACCCTTTCCCAATGAAATCCCAAACCAGCAGCGATGCGACCGTGTCACACTTTGAAGAAAATTTGTTTCAAATTTACCAGCACGCTATTTATAGGCAGGCTGACCCTTTAATTTTGAAGCAAGGGTGCCATTAGTTTAAACTTACCCATCAGCAAAGAGCTTCAGCGCCCGAGCGTGTTTCCTTTCACTGGGCGAGAGTCCGGACTGAGTCTCCGCCAGCTTCACAGTCTTCTCGATGTCAGCCTGGAATTCCTGGTCAAGCCTCGTAGTGCGACCTGTGCCTATCAGGTCAAGGCCATTCTTGATCACATGACCCATCACTGAAACCAAGCAGACATGCGGAAACCTCTGGTTTTTGCTCTTGTTTTTCTTTTTCTGTTTTAATGCATGCTTTACTGTTGCAGATCACGGAGAAATCGTTTGATAATTGATTGACTAAATTAATAATAATCCTACCATTTGAACTGTTCTTTTCTTTGCCCAGGCTTATATTTTAATCATCTTTTCTTCTTCTTCTTTTTCTTCTGATGCTCCAAACCCTACTGAGTGTTACCACCACAACAGAGTATGAAGGACGTAGATTTAAAGTCATCAAGACTGGTACGCATGTCACACATGCACATATGAAAGCACGCACACACGCATACGTGGGAACACATACACACACACACACACACACACACACACACACGCATGCATGGGAACACACACACGCACGCACGCACGCATGTGTGTGCATGCAAACATGCATGCATGATTGCATTATTACATGCATGAATGCATGCACTCACATGCATGCACACAACATATGACACAGCACAAAAACACACATGCACACATGAACTTATGTAGACATACACACATGCATACATGCATACATACACACACACACACACACACACACACACACACACACACACACACACAATACACACACACTCTGCAGATACTAACATGCACCATTACAAGCATGCATGCAAGCGCTTATGTTTGCATACAAATGCACACAGCATATGACACAGCACACAAACATGCATATACACATGTATGAAAATACACAGATATACCAGATATACCTACACACGTGTCATACACACACACACACACACACACACACACACACTCACACCCACACACTCTCTCTCTCTGTCTCTGTCTCTCTCTCACACACACACACACACACACACTCTCTCTCTCTCTCTCTCTCTCTCTCTCTCTCTCTCTCTCTCTCTCTCTCTCTCTCTCTCACTCACACACACACACACACACACACACACACACACACACACACACACACACACACACACACACAGCAGATACCAAAGTCTGGATCAGCCTGCATCATTCTGTTCAGAGCTCCTTCAATTCCTCCTGTACTGTCATCTTCCTTCCAGCAAACATACTGCACACAACCAAAATAAACACTTCCTAGCATACAATACACATTTGTTATAAATTATGCAAAGCATCTGAGCATGCACACACACACACACACACACACACACACACACACACACACACACATAGGCATCATGCTAATTTACATTCATAAACAACATCACCTGTTAATTGCTTTTACCTGAGAGAGGGCAGCATCATACATCTTGCATGCTTCATTGCTGGCAGTTGCTATGGGAACGTTCATGTCCCTCCATTGCTGCAGATGTGAAAAAGAACAATGTAATCAGCGCTATTTATATTGCACCTGAGTGTAGAACTTTATACTTTACAGAATACCAAATACAGAATCTTTATTGTCTATAAATTGCCTTACGACTGCATAAAAGATATGAGTAAAGTAACACACAATACAATACATAAACATAAGTATACATATATTGTAAAACACTTCATCTTTGAGTCTATGGGGCACACACACATCCAAAACAGTCAACCCAACCAATTAGTCACACATCAACACACGCACTCACAGTCACAGGTCAGGCATTTTTCAACATGTAAGAAAAGTACAACTCATCAAATTCAACCCAACAGACAAAATGCCTACACACTAATCTCTATTTTAAATTACACGCTATCCAATCCAATCAAGGTCGAAGTCAGAGGTACAGGAGCTGTGTGAAAGTCGAGGTGGCCGTCCTGGGCTCCCTGGCCCTAATACTAAGTAATACTAATAATTAGCCTGATGGTTTCTCAGTGTGGGCGTAACGCAACATTGAAACGAAAAGGCAACGTTGGGGAAACATCTGAGAGACGGGATGGTGCGCATATTATGGGCTTTTTCGAGCGCATATATATCATCTTGACCTGAACTGAACTGAAACGAAAACACAAGATCGAGATCAACATCGCTTGAACTGAAGCAGGCCCACCATCATGTCGGTGTCGCCTGTAGGAAAAACGTGCACGCATACACATGCACACAGCATATGACACAGCACATAAACACACATGCACACCTGAACATATACAGATACATACATGTATATTAAAGTCATGGTACACATGTCACACATGTCACACATGAATGCACGCGCACACTGACATGCAGTTTATATGTGCATGACTGAATTGCACATGTATATGAATGCATATATGGAAAAATTGCAGTTACGAACTTCATGGTCAAACGTCTTACCTCCACCGTTCTCCAGTTTGAAAGCATTCTATGGTTTTATCAATTTATATTAAGAACAAGCACAAAAGTTGAAGTTCGTCGAAGTTACTGTTGTCTGCAATGCCGACGCTGGGGCGGGGAAGTGAAGTTCAGGGTAAATAACTCTAATTTCACAAGCAGGAATAATCGTCGTGTGAGTACACTACCTTTCGGAGGCGCAGGGGGTACAGAAGCTGCAGTAAAGATTGAAGTGGAATGTGTTAACATGACTCATATTGAATATGCTTGGGCGCATATCTGTGTAATATGATATTTTAAAAAAAGTGTGTGTGTGTGTGTGTGTGTGTGTGTGTGTGTGTGTGTGTGTGTGTGTGTGTGTGTGTGTGTGTGTGTGTGTGGAGTGTGTGTGTTGTTGTGTGTGGTGTGTGTGTGGGGTGGTGTGTGTGTGTTGTGTTTTTGTGTGTGGGGTGTTGTGTGTGGTGTGTGTGTGTGTGTGTGTGTGTGTGTGTGTGTGTGTGTAGTGTGTGCCTGTGTGTGTGTGTGAGTGTGTGTGCCAGTGTGTGTGTGTGTGTGTGTGTGTGTGTGTGATGTGTGTGTTGTTGTGTGTGTGTCAGTGTGTGTGTGTGTGGTGTGTGTGTGTGTGTGTGTGTGTGTGTGTGTGTGTGTGTGTGTGTGTGTGTGTGTGTGTGTGTGTGTGTGTGTGTGTGTGTGTTGTGTGTGTGTGTGTGTGTGTGTGTGTGTGTGTGTGTGTGTGATTTGTGTGTGGGTGTGGGTGTGGGGTGGGTGTTGACTGATGTAGTCAAGTGTCATGTGTGTGTGTGTGTGTGTGTGTGTGTGTGTGTGTGTGTGGTGTGTGTGTGTGGGGTGTGTGTGTGTGGGGTGTGTGTGGTGTGTGTGTGTGTGTTGTTTTGTGTGTGTGTGTGAGTGGCCGTGTGTGTGTGTAGTG
>JABMCL010001122.1:157500-165000 GCA_018857735.1 Alviniconcha marisindica | reverse complement strand
TTCGGTTTTGACGTCTTTTTCTAAGAGTTAGGGACGTTCTGTTCGGTTTTACTAACGTCTTTTCAGTCTAGGGGTTCAGGGACATGTTGTTCGGTTTTACCAACATCTTTTCTAAGAGTTCGTGGACGTATTGCTCGATTTTAACGTCTTTTCTAAGAGTTAGGGACGTTCTGTCTGGTTTTACCAAAGTGTTCAAGGGCGTGTTGTTCGGTTCTAACAGTGTCTTTTCTAAGAGTTCGGGGACGTTATGTTCGGTTTTACCAACGTCTTTTCAGTCTAAGTGTTCAGGGACGCATTGTTCGGTTTTAACGTCTTGTTGTAAGAGTTAGGGACGTTCTGTTCGGTTTTACCAAAGTGTTCAGGGGACGTGTTGTTCGGTTCTAACAACGTCTTTTCTAAGAGTTCGAGGACGTTGTGTTCGGCTTTACCCACGTCTTTTCACTCTAGGGGTTCAGGGACGTGTTGTTCGGTTTTGCCAACGTCTTTTCTAAGAGTTCAGGTGCCGGAGTCCAGCTCGAAGGCTGAATTGTGTGCCAGCCAGGACACCGAAGACGAACGGGTCGGAGGTTTGGATCTCCCTGCTCAACCATACAGCCAAAACGGGTCGAGTATCAGTGACTTGAGCAATTCCGCCGACAAAATATTTTCGAGAAGTAGTGCCTAGTATCGCTGGGTAAATTGCCGTGTGCGTAGAGTACCTCGAGTCAGCTTGTGTTCGGCTTGTCAAGACCGGATAGATCCAGTTGGAGTTACTTATAAATGAATTCGCGCCACACTGGGAAAAGAGTGTGGTAGCGACCAACGCGACTAATGAAAATAATTCGTACCAAAAATAAACAAAAACTGATAAAACAACCACAACAACAACCTCGACAGCAAAGCAGTTATGTCACTCTGGCACCAGTCTGAGCGGAATATATTGGAGATCTAACTACAGGTTAGTTCGCAGTTTTAACAAGTGAAAATATCTTTACAATACAACTTCATTGCCAAGTGTCAATACAATTGCACGAGGAATGTTTTGTGGTGCCAATTACACTCATCACACATTCACTCCAATCATAAAACATCATTAAATTACAACAACAGCAAATAAGCATAGTAAGTAAACATGGTGCTTAACGTCCACAGAAACATCAAATAAACATCAAGTAAAAAGTCAGTCATAGATAAATACATGAAAAATCCCTCTAGCATGAAGCTGTGCATATCACATAAAATTGCCACTTCCCGAGGACCCCTTGCGAAAAGTTACCGTCCTAATAAAAGCAATTATAAGAATTATCTGCAACAAATTGATTAATTAACCCTGCCGGCTTACTCAGCTAGCCACTATCACCCTGTTTTGCTCTAGTCATGAATTACTATGTGCAGCTTTTACCTCCCTTTACCTTTCGCCATTTTGCCAGTATCACTACGCAGTTGCATACATGTGTCTGTTGTAGTTTTAGCATGGACTTGTAAGACTAGCCCCCCCCCCCCCCCCCCCCCCCCCCCCCCCCCCTCCTCCTCTTCCCATCAGTCTCTCTGCTTGTGACATTCTTTGTTGATTTGCCGTTTTTTGTGTATCGTTTCGTCATCATGTGTACGCTGCTGTTTTCGCGGCAGAAGTTTTGAGATGGGCTTTTACCTTTCGCCATTTTGCCAGTATCACTAGACATTTGCTTACATGTATATGTGTCTGTTGTAGTTTTAGCATGGACTTGTTGTAAGACTAGGCTCCCCGCCTATCGCTCTCTCCGATCTATTCCCCCCCCCCCTTCCCCTCCCCCCCACCCCACCACCCCTCCCCTCACCCCCCCCCCTCACCCCCCCTCCCCTCACCCCCCCTCCCCTCACCCCCCCTCCTATCTCTCTCTCTCTCTGGTCTCCATTTCTTACGAGAAACGTTAAAAAAATTAAAGAAAATAAAAATAAGGGGGGGGGGGGGGGGGGGGGGGGGGGGGGGGGGGGGGGGGAGAAAAAGTGAATAAAGAGGATATAGGGGAGGGCGGGAGGGGGGTTGGTATACAGGTACATCTGCCTGGCGAAGAACCAGGCAAAGACGATCACGATAAGTCAAACGCACGCACGCACGCACGCGCGCACCCATCCACCTACACACACACTCACACACACACACACACACACACACACACACACACACACACACACACACACACACACACACACACACAAGTTCCATAATTACATTTGTCTTTTTTCGCGTAAAATATGCATTGTCCACTAATCATCTGCAATGTCCACTAATCATCTGCAATGTCCACTATTCATCCGCAATGTCCACTATTCATCTGCAATGTCCACTAATCATCTGCAATGTCCACTATTCATCCGCAATGTCCACTATTCATCTGCAATGTCCGCTAATCATCTGCAATGTCCACTATTCATCCGCAATGTCCACTAATCATCTGCAATGTCCACTAATCATGTCCACTATTCATCTGCAATGTCCACTAATCATGTCCACTATTCATCTGCAATGTCCACTAATCATCTGCAATGTCCCACTAATTCATCTGCAATGTCCACTAATCATCTGCAATGTCCACTATTCATCTTTCAATGTCCACTATTCATCTGCAATGTCCACTAATCATCTGCAATGTCCACTAATCATCTGCAATGTCCACTAATCATGTCCACTATTCATCTGCAATGTCCGCTAATCATCTGCAATGTCCACTAATCATCTGCAATGTCCACTAACCATCCGCGCCAGGCAAGGTGGCTGCAGCTCTTCACTCGACAAAAGCAACCCTTTCTGTCGGTTCTGACGTCTGTAAACAACAAACACTAGGTGGGTACATGCGCACGCAGACTACCCGGATTTCGGTGAACACAACAACCGCGGCAGGCACACGGCTGTGTAATATACATATAAAAATATCTATATATATAAAAATTATATAACCGTTCTGATCCTTCAAGAACGAAACAGCGAGCACAGACCGTGTCGTACAGTAACACCCAAGGACACGACACTAGTCTGATCTAACTGTTGACTGATGACAGGGCTGCGAAACAACCTCTCTACTCTATCCCTGATCCAGTTCCGAGGCTTTCAACGCTCGAACCAGCGCAGACGTTTGACCTCTGACCCGTTATGTTGTACTCGTACGGAGTGCGGCGGTTGGCAAGCAGAGGCCCGGTGCTCCTGTCTTTCAGCTGTTGTTGTATTTTTAGATCAAATGGGGTTTTATTCCGCCGGTTGGGCCGGAGAGACTCTTCTTCCTTAGCTTGCTTATGGGTAGGCCGCACAGACACTTTTGTGGTTAACGTTTTTTTGTTTTTTTTGCTGGCTATGTGCGTAAGGAGTGCATGGCATGGTGCCCTTTTGATAATCTTTGCCAGCGTTCCTCGGTTCGAACACCTGACGGTTTTTAGCATTACGGGGAGCGGAAGGGGGACGGAGGGAGGAGATGGAGGCGTGGGAAAAAAAGGAACTGGAACGGTCGGTTAGTGACCGTGTGCCCTCTTTCAGGTTGTCAACCAGCCTACCTGAATTGTAGGGTTAAATTACCCGCCTGCCCCTATGACTGGTCTACTTTTGGGTTCTAAAGGTACGTCTGTGTGGCCATAAAAAAAGGAAAAGAAAAAAGAAACAAATCCTGAAAGAGCACACTTTTTCATGACAGGTTCACTTGCATGCCTCTCCAGATCGGTATCATAGTTATAATCATTAGAAGGAATTGTACCGCTCATTCTCATGAGGATGGATCCCTCGCTCTTCTTCTTCTTCTTCTTCTTCTTCTTCAGCATTCCGGGATTGTCCTCGGACACTAGATAGCTTGATGGTGTTGAAGCAGTTGGTCGTCGTCTGTACCAGGTCCTCTTTTGAGCTCCAGACCTTGTCTGGAAGCATGGCTTCATAGGGCCAGTGCTTTTTATTTATTTATTGTTGTTCTCGTTGTTGTTGTTGTTTTCATTTCACTGTTGCTTTACGGCCACAGTTACCATGAGGCTTATTAGGGACGGGGAGCCCAGGACGGCCACCCCGACTTTCACACAGCTCCTGAGCTCTGTGGCCACTTCTGCTTCCTTGTGTGTGTGTGGGGGGGGGGGGGTGGGGGGGGGGGGTGTAAGTGTTCCGTCTTGATTCGAACGATTCTGGTTATATTTGTACTTGTCGTGAGTAACGTGGGCAGTTCTAAAAGAAACGCCTGATATAATGTGAACCGTCATTTGGGCACCAACGAAAAAACTGTCCGTTAGCCGATACCTGTGGTGTACGTAATCAATTAACGTAATCAATTAACTACATAACGCGTGCCCGACCTCTTGCTTTTAGCCACAAAGTTCCGCCGACTTAACCAGGCGGAATAATTAAACTACGTAAGCGCGGGGGTTCTACCACTTCGATCTCGAGGAGAGAGAGAGAGAGAGAGAGAGAGAGAGCATTAGATCTGGCTGCACCAGACAGTAACGCATTCTTTTTAACGAACTAAATCTAGATTTATATAATAGAGCGCACGCGCCTAGATCTAAGCTGCAACATACAGTAACGCGCCCTTTTTGATGAAATACCTAGATCAAGATCTATAGGTAGATAGCTAAGATAATGTTAAGACCTTGAACACATGCCCAGGTCAAAAACAACAATGCACACATGTCTGCTCTGTGTGCATGTCGATGTACAGTCCTACAAAGCCTGACGTTGGCCTAATAAGAAGAAGTTGATTTACCCCCCCCCCCCCCCCCCCAAATTCTGTAAAAACAAAAAACAAATCTAAACCGAGAATGACCGCTAGCGTTCTACAACAAGGTCCAAACACATCAAAATGTTTTTAAAAAATGAAGCTTTTTGACCCTTCATGTGCTTGGACCCCGAAATGCCAGGTTCTGTTTCAACAGTTTGGCCTGAAACAAGACCCTGAACTTGCTTGCAACGAAGCAGACACTGCGGTTTTTCAATCCACCCGAAAGAGAAAAGCGGAGGGAGGGAGGGGGCGGGTGAGGAGGTGGGTAGGGACGGATGGTATTGTCTGCGATCTCGCCACCCGCGAATCCCTGGGTGTCTTCATTACTTGGGTTACATTACCTCCTCCAAACTTAGAATTGCAACACAAGAACGAGTGCATTGTTCGAGGCATACGCCCTAGAAGTACTATAACAATGGGGGGGGGGGGGGGGCGGGGGGGGGTATAGTTCTTGGATTTGAACGCCCCGTCAGCCTCCAGGTGGCCTCAGGACAAATCAACATCACAAAGTCAGTTGATGAAGTTGATGTTTGCGACGTCATATATATATATATATATATATATATATATATAATATATATATATATATATATATATATATATGTGTGTGTGTGTGTGTGTGTCAGATTCGGGCCGTACTAATGTAAGTAATTTTGCTTGTTACACGGCTCAACTGTTCTGTTGTATAAATATATATATGTATATGAAATAAACTTCGTTTAAACCAAACCACACATTCAAAACTCTCTCTCTCTCTCTCTCTCTCTCTCTCTCTCTCTCTCTCTCTCTCTCTCTCTCTCTCTCTCTCTCTCTCTCTCATCAGAAATATGGGGGCTACACATACTAGACAGCATCGAAAGAGTACATCTCATGGCATGTAAAAGATATTTGGGAGTGCCAAGCCGTACCCCAAACAAGATGGTATATGGAGAGTTAGGTAGATATCCTCTCTTTATTGCCTCATATGTTCGTTGTATTAAGTACTGGTTGCGCTTACTGTATATGGAACAGAGCAGATTACCTAATCAGGCCTACAGGATGCTTGTTAATCTTGATGAAAACGGGAAACAATGTTGGGCAACGGAGGTACGAGAACTCCTGTGTAAAACTGGCTTTTACTTTGTATGGTTACAGCAAGGCGTTGGAGACGTCAAATCATTTTTGTATGTCTTCAAGCAAAGATTGTTAGACATGTTCACCCAGGAGTGGACTGCTGACATCAGAGACAAAGAAAGATATGAAATGTATCGTTCTTTCAAAGTTATGTTTGGAGCAGAACAATATTTATCAGTTATAGATATATATTGTTTCAGAGTAGCACTGACGCAATTCCGACTTGGTGTACTTCCAATAAATAGCAATATGTACAGATACAGTGACTGTCCTACAAACAAAAACTGTGTATTTTGCCAAAACCAGGTTGAAAATGAAGATCACTTCCTTTTGGTTTGTCCTCTGTACACGGATCTAAGAAACAGATTCCTTGAACAAAAAGGTATTCAGTCGTTACAGAACATATTGAGAAGGAAAAACACTAAAGGTTGTCGACTGCTTTCAAAGTTCATTTTCCATGCTATTAACAGAAGAAAACTATATGTAGATGTGTAAGCACCTGGGATGATATTGACTAGAAATGACTCCACCTTATTGACCGACACACAGTACTTTGTCGGCATCTACCACCATAATGTCTCATTTTCCCGGTGCGACTGTTTGGTCCTCTTTTCTTTTGTTTATTGTTTTTGTTTGTTGTTTGTTTGTTTGTTGATATGTGTCTTGTTTGTCTGTGTGTTTTGCTGTTTGTATGTCTTATTTGTCTGTCTGTGTGTATAATTTAGTTTTGTATTTGCGGTTTGTATATGGGTCTATGGCCAAAATACAATAAACCATCTGAAGTCGAAGTCCCTCCTCTCCTCTCTCTCTCTCCTCTCTTCTCTCTGCTCTCTCTCTCTCGCTCTCTCTCTCTCTCTGACTCTCTCTCTCTCTCTCTCTCTCTGACCTCTCTCTCTCTCTCTCTCTTGACCCTCTCTCTCTGTCTCTCTCTCCTCTTCTCTCTCTCTCTCTTAATACTGTAGCTATGTATCCATAGTTAACTAGTAATTTCCCTCATGGGCGAGGGCTGGAGTGAAAAGACCATCGAGTCTTCCCACTACCCTCGTCAATAAGTTCTCATCCATCCATCTCTCTCTCTCTCTCTCTCTTCTCTCTCTGTCTGTCTGTCTGTCTGTCTCTGTCCTGTCAATACGTCTCGCCTCTGTCTCGTCTCTCTCTCTCTCTCTCTCTCTCTCTCTCTCTCTCTCTCTCTCTCTCTCTCTCTCTCTCTCCTCCCCCCCCCCTATCCCATTCAACACACATTTCACAAACACTTCACAAAGTCACACGTTTGTCTAGTTCACTGTCACAACGTTACAAACCGACCATCCATTTGACTGCCAATGCACAGCAACACTTCTTCTTTCCTGGTGTTTTACGTCCACAGAGACCATAAGGCTTATTGGGGAAGGGGGAGGGGTGGGGCGGGGTGCGGGGTAGAGAGATGAATGGTTCGTACAAGCGTTCCGACCCGCAAAGACCGATCGAAGAGACTGTCAGCCACCGCCAGAAGAACAACATTAACCCCTTCACTGCCCCAGCCTGTAAAATCTCCAGGCTGAAAAGTACACACACGCACGCCTCCAAACAGTATATATATATATTTGATGGTCCTGTAACAAATCTGTCAATACTGTGCATTTTGATAGATGATGAAGTGATGCTTAATGTCCTCAGATGTCAGTTGACATATTAGGGACAAGCT
>JABMCL010001122.1:152500-155000 GCA_018857735.1 Alviniconcha marisindica | reverse complement strand
TGTGTGTGTGTGTGTGTGTGTTTTGTGTGTGTGTGTGTGTGTGTGTGAGTGTGTGTGTGTGTGTGTGTGTGTGTGTGTGTGTGTGTGTGTGTGTGTGTTTGTGTGTGTGTGTGTGTGTGTGTGAGTGTGTTGTGTCTGTGTAGTGTGTGTGTGTGTGTGTGGTGTGTGTGTGTGTGTGTGTGTTGTGTGCTGTGTGTGTGTGTGTTTGTGTGTGTGTGTGTGTGTGTGTGTGTGTGTGTGTGTTTGTGTGTGTTGTGTTTGTGTGTGTATGTATGTGTGTGTGTGTGTGTGTGTGTGTGTGTGTGTGTGTGGTGTGTGTGTGTGTGTGTGTGGTGTATGTATGTGTGTGTTTGTGTGTGTTTGTGTGTGTGTGTGTGTGGTGTGTGTGTGTGTGTGTGTGTGTGTGTGGTGTGTGTGTGTGTGTGTTGTGTGTGTGTGTGGTGTGTGTGTGTGTGTGTGTGTGTGTGTGTTGTGTGTGTGTGTGTGTGTGTGTGTGTGTGTGTGTGTGTGTGTGCAGTATTTTCGTGAGTCCAAACTGTGGTGTGGCTGCCAGTGTTGAGATGTTTAATGCACACAGATATTGATGCACGCGATTGCACACAGGTGACTGTACGGACACCGTAACAGAGTCAGCTCCGGGAGAAAAATCCCTAGCCGCACCGGGGACTCGAACCCGCGTCTAATATTGCGCCTGGCTTTTCATGTGGACGCTCTGCCAACTGAGCTATCCCGGCCCCGCATTCCTAATGCGTTAATTATCTGCCCTTTTCAGCACGACGCTTCCAAGTGACACATTTCGTCGTCTTACCTCCCGGTCGAGTAGGCGTCAGAGCCAGTACGTCATTCTTTCGCCTCGCGTCACACGTCGTGACGTGACGGATACGTTTGCTGGTCGCTCAACGCTACCAGTACCATAAATCAGACGGGGTAGACTAAGTGAGCCGGTTTGGCCCGGCGGTAAGGCGTTAGGCTGGTAAGCAGAGGGACCTCGGTTCGAATCTGCTTCGGCTCTCCTTTCTCCGCTTCAAAAGTTGTGGTTTGTGGACACTGTCTTGTGACTCTGTCCCTCACAGTTAATGAAGCATTAAAATGGCTCTCATCGCTGCCCACTTTAATGCAGAAGTCATTCTGGTGGTGACAGTGTAGCGGTAGGTAGATACATATTCTTCCTTCTTCCCCCACCTCCACACCCCCTTTTCCCCGCCCCTAATAAAGTTTCTGTGGACGTTAAGCACCAAGTTTACTATGAGGTAGACTAGACTAGACTACTCGGTAACCCAGCTCAGGAACTGTGTGAAAGTGGAGGTGGTCGTCCTGGGCTGTCCGTCCTAACGAGCCTTATGGCTTCTGTGGACGTAAAGCAACATTGAACCGTGTTCCTGCACTGGTCTCAGCTTGTCCCTAATATGTCAACCGACATCCGAGGACACTAAGCAACACCGGAAGGAAGTAGACTAGTCGGTGACAGAGCCCAGGAGCTGTGTGAAAGTCGAGGTGGCCGTCCTGGGCTCTCCGTCCCTAATATTCCTTATGGTCTTTATGGACGTAAAACAACACTGACTCGAACTCGCGAGTGTGAGAGTTCAGGAGCTGTGTGAAAGTCGAGGTGGCCGTCCTGGGCTCCCCGTCCCTAATAATCCTTATCGTCTCTGTGGACGTAAAACAACATTGGTAACGTGTAGCGACGATAAAGCAACATGTGCTCTTAGTGGAACTGGAACAAAATGAGTAAGAGACAGGGGTGGAATCGTGCGGTACATTAGTGGCCTCTCTTGGCCTCTAATAAGTTATTAGTCTTGCTGTAAGAGACGGGTAGAATCGTGCGGTACATTAGTGGCCTCTCTTGGCCTCTAATAAGTTATTAGTCTTGCTGTAAGAGACAGGGGTGGAATCGTGCGGTACATTAGTGGCCTCTCTTGGCCTCTAATAAGTTATTAGTCTTGCTGTAAGAGACAGGGGTGGAATCGTGCGGTACATTAGTGGCCTCTCTTGGCCTCTAATAAGTTATTAGTCTTGCTGTAAGAGACAGGGGTAGAATCGTGCGGTACATTAGTGGCCTCTCTTGGCCTCTAATAAGTTATTAGTCTTGCTGTAAGAGACAGGGGTAGAATCGTGCGGTACATTAGTGGCCTCTCTTGGCCTCTAATAAGTTATTAGTCTTGCTGTAAGAGACAGGGGTAGAATCGTGCGGTACATTAGTGGCCTCTCTTGGCCTCTAATAAGTTATTAGTCTTGCTGTAAGAGACAGGGGTAGAATCGTGCGGTACATTAGTGGCCTCTCTTGGCCTCTAATAAGTTATTAGTCTTGCTGTAAGAGACAGGGGTAGAATCGTGCGGTACATTAGTGGCCTCTCTTGGCCTCTAATAAGTTATTAGTCTTGCTGTAAGAGACAGGGGTAGAATCGTGCGGTACATTAGTGGCCTCTCTTGGCCTCTAATAAGTTATTAGTCTTGCTGTAAGAGACAGGGGCAGAATTGTGCGACACGTCGGTGGCCTCTA
>JABMCL010001122.1:145000-147500 GCA_018857735.1 Alviniconcha marisindica | reverse complement strand
TCTCCCGTGCTTGCCGCCCCCGCCCACTCGTCCGTGACCTTTCACGCTCATAATTCAGGTCATGTTAAAGTTGCCCTGCAGAGCCAGGTCCCCGCATTTGTGTTTTGTTCGATTATCCAGTCAGTGGTTAATTAACCCCTTCACTGCCCCAGCCTGTAAAATTTCCTGGCTGAAAGTGCACGAACATCCTTACAAACAGTATATTTTCCGGTCTTATAACACATCTACTTTCAATGCTATGCGTTTTAATAACAAACCTTTCACGTGCCAGTGGGAAAAAGAAAAAAAGAAAAGGCTTATGAGTTGGATGGTTGAGTGTTGCTTTAACTTTAACCCTATAACTTTATTGCCAAGTGTCAATACACTGATTGCACGAAGAATGTTTTGTGGTGCCAAGTACACTCATCACACATTCACTCCAATCATGAAACATTTAATTACAACAGCAAGTAAACATCCTGATAAAAAGTCATTCATAAATAAAAAACATAAAAAAACATGAGAAAATCACACTGGCATCAAGCTGTGCATATCACATAAAATAAAATTGCCACTTCCCGAGGACCCCCTCTTAAAAGTTACTGTCCTAGTAAAAGCAATTATAAGAATGATCTACAACATATTAATTAATTAACCCCGCCGGCTTATTCCCCTGGCCACTATCACCCTGACCACGTCCACAGAAACCGTAGGCTTATTAGGGACGGGAGCCCAGGACGTCCACAACACCTCGACTTTCACACAGCTCCTGAGCTCTGAACTCACTCTCGTTGGTTGAGTGTTGCTTTACGTCCACAGAAACCGCAGGCTTATTAGGGACGGGAGCCCAGGACGTCCACAACACCTCGACTTTCACACAGCTCCTGAGATCTGGCTGACTTACGGGTTTCACATTTCGCATTTTTATTGGTCGTTTTCGAGTGACATGACAGTGAAGGGGTTAATGGCATACGTGTCTGTACAATAAAAACACAAAGGTACCAGTGAAAACGTGATACGCTGACAACACAATTATGCCGGAAAGACTGCACTCTTTAGGTTGTCACAAAGAATTATGCGAGAAAGGACTCCACTCTTTAGGTTGTCACAAATAATTATGCCGGAAAGACTCCACTCTTTAAGTTGTCACAAAGAATTATGCCAGAAAGGACTCCACTCTTTAGGTTGTCACAAAGAATTATGCCGGAAAGACTCCACTCTTTAGGTTGTCACAAAGAATTATGCCAAAGAAAGACGAACGAGAAAGGACTCCACTCTTTAGGTTGTCACAAAGAATTATGCCGGAAAGACTCCACTCTTTAGGTTGTCACAAAGAATTATGCCGGAAAGA
Source organism: Alviniconcha marisindica (assembly GCA_018857735.1). NCBI lineage: Eukaryota > Metazoa > Mollusca > Gastropoda > Provannidae > Alviniconcha > Alviniconcha marisindica. Next base: position 146,170 of record JABMCL010001122.1, on the reverse strand, counting down.
CTCCACTCTTTAAGTTGTCACAAAGAATTATGCCGGAAAGACTCCACTCTTTAGGTTGTCACAAAGAATTATGCCGGAAAGACTCCACTCTTTAGGTTGTCACAAAGAATTATGCCGGAAAGACTCCACTCTTTAGGTTGTCACAAAGAATTATGCCGGAAAGACTCCACTCTTTAGGTTGTCACAAAGAATTTTATTGCCCCGGAAAGACTCCACTCTTTAGGTTGTCACAAAGAATTATGCCGGAAAGGACTCCACTCTTTAGGTTGTCACAAAGAATTATGCCGGAAAGACTCCACTCTTTAGGTTGTCACAAAGAATTATGCCGGAAAGACTCCACTCTTTAGGTTGTCACAGTTATGCCGGAATGAGTCCACTCTTTAGGTTGTCACAAAGAATTATGCCGGAAAGGACTCCACTCTTTAGGTTGTCACAATTATGCCGGAAATACTCTACTCTTTAGGTTGTCACAATTATACCGGAAAGACTCCACTCTTTAGGTTGTCAGAATTATGCCGGAAAGACTCCACTCTTTAGGTTGTCACAAAGAAGTATGCCGGAAAGACTCTACTCTTTAGGTTTAAGTTTGTTTGTTTTAGCTTGAGAGAGTAATCAGTAAGCACCAGGTAATCGCTGTGAGTATGCGTTATTTTGTGTGAATGACTTTGTTGTTGTTTTTGTTGTTGTCGTTCTTGTTGTTGCTTTGTTCCATATGTACAAATGCTGTGTTGTGTTGTAAGTTGATGATAAAAAGTGGATCTGTCTGTAAAATTAGAGAGAGAGAGAGACTTTGATATTTTTTATTGCTTCAGGCAAAGCTCAGTACATTGGGGTGAAATCAAAGTCAAAATGATGCACGTAACAGGAATATGACCACAGTCAGACAAACAGACAAACAGGCAGAAACACACACACACACACACACACACACACACACACACACACACACACACACACACACACACACACACACACACACACACACACCACACACTCTCTCACACACACACCACCACACACACACACACACACACACACACACACACACACACACACACTCACACACACACACACACACACACACACCACACTCACACACACACACACACACACACACACACACACACACACACACACACACACACACACACACACACAAGCGCGTACGCG
>JABMCL010001122.1:132500-140000 GCA_018857735.1 Alviniconcha marisindica | reverse complement strand
GCTGTCCGTCCTAACGAGCCTTCTGGTCTCCGTGGACGTAAAGAATTATTGAACCGTGCTTCGGCATTGGTCACAGCTTGTCCCTAATATGTCAACTGACATCTGAGGACGTTAAGCATCACTTCATCATCATCTTCTGGTTTGAATTAGCGTTATAATTATACATGGGGAAAGTCCGGACTTGGTTAGACGTAGCGGCTGTTTGACCGGTTCTGAAAGAAACGTAAGCACAGTCACTGAACAACAACAACAACAACAACGAACACACACACAAAACGAAACAACAAACAAGAAACGAACCAAAACACCACCAATAAACAACACACAGACACACAGACACACACACACACACACACACACACACACACACACACACACACACACACACACATGCGCGCGCGCGCGCGCACACACACTCACAACATACACACACACACACACCGTTCTCAGCAAGTCTCCCCCCCCCGCCCCAACACGCACCCCCTGCTGCCCAAGGGCTGTCAGCATGCTGTCATTACGTGACGCAACCAAATTTACCTGAGTCACTCCCCTGAAAGAAAGACTTTCTCTGTGTCGTACCCCCCCTTCCCACTCCCCACTCCACCCCTACCCCTCTCTCTCTCTCTAAGTGCTGAGTTGCATTGACAACAGCAATCATGCTTGTGGGTCACCTCCCTTGTCAGCCCCCCCCCCCCCCCCTCCTCCCCTTCCTCCCCTTCCTCCCTGCCGCCTCCCCACCCAACTGTTACTTGTCGGTATGGTCGCTTACGAGCGTCAAAAGACAAAATTACTAATTGTCTGCACATAATTACACTTACGTGCGCAGGATTACTGATTATCTGCACATGATTACTACTTTTGCCTTTTGACTCACAGTTAATGGCTTTCTTGCGTCAAAAGCACATGTTTAGTAATTATCTTAACATAATTAGCAATTACGTACACATAATAGTAATTGTGCGCCTTTAGTGCAGCTTCCAATGTCAAAACGTGCGTCAAAACAACATAATTACAACTATTTTAAAATCATTATTAATTATGTTGAAACGGCCTAAGTGCGCATGTGCAGGATTTCAGCACTTGAATGAATGAATGAAAATTTATATATAGCGCATAAAAAACTTCCACACAAAACCTTGCGTGTTCACAGCGCCAGATACACACAGTGTAAGCTCTCTGTAAGCTCTCGCAAGCTAAAACTACCAAAGGACATTCATACCAAAAGGTACAAACTAGCTCCTACCCACCCACCCTCCCAAAGTGAATATACGTAGCAGTTAAATGTAAAAATATTTACAGAGTTGCAAATAATGATTACAGAAAGAAAGAAAAAAAAGGAAAAAAAGAATCACACGCACACACACACACACACACACACACACACACACACACACACACACACACACACACACACACACACGTAATTATGGCAACATCAACTTCACTTAACACACACACCAGCGCAGGCGCACGTACACAATCGCATTGACTATCATCCCTAGGTAAAGAAATGGGTTTTCAGCGAAGGTCTGAAAGACTGAATGGAGTCCTTCTCCTTGATGCTCTCGGGGAGGACATTCCAGAGGGAGGGAGCGACATATCTGAAGGCTCGCTGGCCGTACCGCTTTGTCTTGGAATCCCTGGGCCGGGAACATCAAGGAGAGATCTAGATGCTGATCTGAGAAGGCGAGAAGGGTTGTGTTTTTGGAGAAGATCAGAGAGGTAGAGAGGGGTGTTATCATGAACTGACCGGTAAGTGGCAGAGAGAATTTTGTGGCAGATCCGTTTCTGGATGGGAAGCCAATGAAGCTGTCTAAGAATGGGAGTGATGTGATCTGTTTTTTTTTGCATTTCATGACAGTTCTTGCAGCAGCATTTTGCACTGCCTGTAGACGTTTAATCTGTTTTGGGGGCAGTCCCGACAGAAGGCTATTGCAGTAGTCAAGCTTTGACAAAATCAGACAGACAGCAATGCTGCTTGCAGCTTTGTATGTGATGTATGGACGGACTTTACTCAGAGATCTGATGTGGAAAAAACAAGATCTGACAACGGCTGAGACATGTTGTTCCATGGAAAGCTCAGCGTCCAAAGTTACTCCAAGTGTTTTCACCACGTTGGAGAACGGAATGGACGCTTCGCCAACTGAAAGGCAGTCAACAGGGACAGTTTCTCTTCTAGATGATGGTCCACAGAGGAGTTCTTCAGTTTTTTGCTCATTGAGTTTCAGTTTGTTTTTCGTCATCCATATTTTTATCTGTCGACAGCACGACTCAACATTTCTCAACGCACTCAGCGCAGACTCAGGTTCAGTTGGTAGGCACGAGTACAGTTCGGAATCGTCGGCAAAAAAGTGATAGTCTATGCAGAACTTATCAAGGTCTGCCAACTGCCTAGTGTAAAGAGAAAAGAGAAGAGGACCGAGCACCGATCCCTGCGGAACGCCACAAAGAAGGGGGGTTTCTGCTGAAAGGGCATGTCCTACAAGGACTTGCTGTGACCTGCATGACAAGTATGATGAGAACCAATCAAGAGCGGAACCATCCAAGCCGATTTCTGCATGAAGTCTCTGGAGGAGCAACGTGTGATCGAGAGTGTCAAAGGCAGCACTCAGATCGAGCAACACAAGAAGAGCATTGTTTCCTCCATCAATCATTACCAACAAATGTTAAGTATGCTCAGATGTCAGTTGACATAGTAGGGACAGTTGTGACCAATGCCGAAGCACGGTTCAATATCTTTACGTCACGGAAACGAGAGTGTCAAAGGCAGCACTCAGATCCAGCAACACAAGAAGAGCATTGTTTCCTCCATCAATCATTACCAACAAATCGTTAAGTATGCGAAGGAGGGCCGTCTCGGTGCTATGACCACGTCTGTACGCCGACTGAAACTTGACATGCAAACCGTTTGTGTCGAGGTGTGCCTGCAGCTGGTCGGCAACCGCTCTCTCAAGGATCTTGGACAAATAGGGTAAGTTGGACACCGGACGGTAGTTACCGAGGACCTCGGGGTCAAGATTTGGCTTTTTTTATCAATGGTTTAACCACTGCTTTTTTGAAAGCAATTGGCACAGTGCCAGATGTGAGACTCAGATTGACTATTTTCTGAAACACAGGCAGAAGAACGTCAGTGAATTCAAGAACGAGTTTGGTTGGAGCCGGGTCTACGGTCGCTGTGGTTGACTTTGACTCGCGAATGAGTTTCAGGATTTGGTCTTCGGAGAGAGCGTAAAAACTAGAGAGCATGTCACTGGAATGAACACTGGAAGCGAAGTTTTCTGTCGTGTCTAACGGATCGTCATTAAATTCTTGCCTAATCGTCTCGATTTTCTCTTGAAAGAATCGGGAAAACGATTTAGCAGCTTCTTGGGGTATCATGTCTGGCAGGGAATCGGACCTGTTCTCTCTGTTTAGCAGCGTGCTGAGAAGAGAAAACATTTTCTTCGAATCCGTTGCGGCGTCCTCTTCCCGTTTTCTTTGCAGAGGCATCGAGCCGACGGGTTATTTCGACATAGTTACTAATTATCTAAAGATAACTCTTCATATCATTAACTTTTTTTCTTTTTTTTTCTTTTTCTTTTTTTCACGCTTGATTCCAGCGGCTCACATATGTCAAAAGAATCGTAAATATGCTAAGTCGCCCATTGTAGCTATGTGCACATAATTTTGACGCTAGTAAGCTGCCATAGTATATCGGAGTCAAAACGGGATCAAGAAAGCGACCAGCACTGACGCAATCCTCCCAAGTCCCTCTTGACCTGGGAACTGATGTTACACAACTCTTGTCATGGTTGGCTGGGCCTTGAGAACCAAAATAAGGCCTGCCTTCCTTCCCTATTTAGCCTACTTACGCAACGCTGATGCAATCGTCAAAGCGGTCCTTGAAAACCGATCTGGCCCAAAGCTGATGACATTCATCTTCCTGTTATCTGTGCATCGTATCAGAAGCCGGTATAACATAGATAACATCCCCAGAAGCTGATAATATCGCCGAGGCACTCCATGAGTTTCACGGGTTTCAAGATTATAAAAATTATATATTTCGAAGAGTAGAGAAAAAAAGAAAAGAAAAAAAGCTAGTAATTATTTTATTGTTGGGGTGTTACTGATGTTAAGGAGGACCTTAAACAGAGTAAATCCTCCGACGAAGAGAGAGAGGAGAGAGAGAGAGAGAGAGAGAGAGAGAGAGAGAGAACTCGAACTCGGAAACTTTATTTTACAAGGATTGTAACTAGTCCTTGCTAAGCTACTGATGAGCAAATATAAAATTACAGGCATCATTTATATACATATAAGAGAGAGAGAGAGAGAGAGAGAGAGAGAGACAGAGACAGAGACAGAGAGACACAGAGAGACACACAGAGAGAGACAGAGACAGACAGACAGACAGACAGAGAAACTCAAACTCGAGAACGTTATTTTCCAAGGATTGTAGTTTAGGACCATTTAGACTTATCTAACAAGTAGTCCTTGCTAAAGTACTGATTAGGCGATACAAAGAGAAAAACTAAAAGAAAAACTGAATAATCGGAAAAGTCGATTAAAAAAAGAAACAAAAAGGACAAGAACAGCAAAATCAAGGGAAACTGAAAATGACAAATAAATAAAATGCAGAGAGAGAGAGAGAGAGAGAGAGAGAGAGAGAGAGAGAGAGAGAGAGTGTGTGTGTGTGTGTGTGTGTGTGTGTGTGTGTGTGTGTGTGTGTGGTGTGCGTGTGTGTGTGTGTGTGCGCGCGCGCGCGCGCGTGAGAGAGAAAGAGAGGAACGGACGGACTGACGGAGAGAGAGAGAGAGAGAGAGAGAGAGAGAGAGAGGAACGGACGGACTGACGGAGAGAGAGAGAGAGAGAGAGAGAGAGAGAGAGGAGAGAGAGAGAGAGAGAGAGAGAGAGAGAGCATGCGTGGGTGTGTGTGTGCGCGCGCGCGCACGCGCTAGTACGTGCCTGTGTAGTATGTGTGTATGTGCACGTGAGTGCGTTCATGCGTGTAGGCCTATAATTATGTGACAGTATTGTTTCCATTCTTTACATTCCTCCCTTTCGTTTTTCGCCCTCCTCCTCTCCTTCTTCAAATTCTCGCCTGCTGAGCGCCAGTGTAACACCTGCCAGGCCAACTGTTTCCGTTACAGTGCTCGGGAGCTGTGTACAAGTTGAGCTGGCCTTCCTGGCCTCCCCGTCCCTAATAGTCCTTATGGTCCAACTGTTTCCGTTGGCATTTCATAGTTCAGGAGCTGAGTGAGAGTCGAGGTGGCCGTCCTGGGCTGTCCGTCCTAACGAGCCTTCTGGTTTCCGCGGACGTAAAGCTATATTGAACCATGCTTCGGCATTGGTCTCAGCTTGTCCCTAATATGTCAACTGACATCTGAGGACATTAAGCAAGACAACAGCAGCATTGGCATTTCCAGCTGTTACACCTTTGGCGAAACTTGGGCTATAGCCTCTGTTACGCTTGGCTAACAGACAGAGCTCAGGAGCTGTGTGGAAGTCGAGGTGGCCGTCCTGGACGATGATGATGATGAAGTGATGCTTTATGTCCTCAGATGTCAGTTGACATATTAGGGACAAGTTGTGACCAATGCCGAAGCACGGTGCAATAAATCTTTACGTCCACGGAAACCAGAAGGCTCGTTAGGACGGACAGTCCAGGACGTCCATCTCGACTCTCACACAGCTCCTGAACCATGTCCTGGACGCCCGTCCCGTCCCTAATAAGCCTACGGTTTCTGTGGACGTAAAGCAACACTCAACTAAAGTAGCACACACACACAGCTCAGGAGCTGTGTGAAAGTCGACGTGGCCGTCCTGGCATCCCATCCCGTCCTTAATAAGCCTTGACCATGTTGCTTTACGTCCACAGAAGCGAGGTTGCTTATTAGAGACGGGGACGGGGGGCGGGGGGAGAAGAGGGCGAGAGAGTGAAGGCTCGACCGCGGATACCGCCTGAAAAAGACCGGGAGAGACCGTGGACCGCCGCCAGAACAATGGAAGTGTTAAGGCGGTGTCCCCTCGCCATTGCCCAGCGACTAGTGCACTGCGCAGTCGCTGTTTCAACTGCCGTGCTTGGGCAGAGTCACAAGGACAATGTCCGTTGCACTGCCGTTGAGGAACAACCCGAAGCGAAAGAAGTCCAACTTTCGCAGCCCAGCTCCACCTCCCTGCTCATGATCTCTTCTGGTCTAACTTGAGGGTCCAGCTCCACCTCCCTCCTCTTGATCTCGCCTGGAACCCTGTGAAAAACCTAATACGCCTCACGGTTTCTGTGGACGTAAAGCAACACTTAACCAACCAAGGCTAACGGACAAACAACAGCGCGACGCGTCTACGCTATTTCCATTCCGTAGCAGTCGACCGAAGGCGTCGAAGCATTGGACCATGGAACTATATCTAAGTAAACATGGTGCTTAACGTCCACAGAAACCATAAGGCTTATTAGGGACGGGGGGAAGGGGGTATGGAGGTGCGGGAAGAGGGAGATTATATACCTATCGCTACACTGTCACCACCAGAATGATTCCTGCATTAAGATGGGCGGCGATGAGAGCCATTTAATGTTTCAGTAGGAAGTGATGGACAAAGTCACAGGACAGTGTCCACAAACCACAACCTTTTGAAGAAAAAAGGAGAGCCGAAGCGGTATCGAACCGAGGTCCTTCCGCTTACCAGCCTACCGCCTTACCGCTAGGCCAAACCGGCTCAGGAGCTGTGTAAAAGTAGAGCTGGCCTTCCTGGCCTCCCCGTCCCTAACAGTCGTTATGGTCCAACTGTTTCCGTTGGCATTTCCACATAGTTCAGGAGCTGTGTGAGAGTCGAGGTGGCCGTCCTGGGCTGTCCGTCCTAACGAGCCTTCTGGTTTCCGTGGACGTAAAGCTACGTTGAATCATGCTTCGGCACTGGTCTCAGCTTGTCCCTAATATGTCAACTGACATCTGAGGACATTAAGCAACGCTACCTACCTTGGCATTTCCAGTCGTTACGCCTTTGCCATAACTTCGGCTATCGCCATGGACCTATATATATATTATGGGTCCATGGCTATAGTCTTGTCAGCCGGTTTGGCCTAGCGGTAAGGCGTTAGGCTGGTAAGCAGAGGGACTTCGGTTCGAATCTGCTTCGGCTGTCCTTTCTCTTCAAAAGTTGTGGTCTGTGCATGGACACTGTGCATAGTTCAGGAGCTGTGTGAGAGTCGAGGTGGCCGTCCTGGGCTGTCCGTCCTGACGAGCCTTCTGGTTTCCGTGGACGTAAAGCTATATTGAACCATGCTTCGGCATTGGTCTCAGCTTGTCCCTAATATGTCAACTGACATCTGAGGACATTAAGCAACACTACCTACCATGGACACTGTCTTGTGACTTCGTCCCTCACAATTATGAAACATTAAAATGGCTCTCATCGCTGCCCACCTTAATGCAGGAGTCATTCTGGTGGTGACAGTGCAGCGATAGGTACATAATCTCCCTCTCCCCCCCCTCCCCCCCCCCCCCCCCCCCCCCCCCCCCCGTCCCT
>JABMCL010001122.1:117500-127500 GCA_018857735.1 Alviniconcha marisindica | reverse complement strand
GTGATGAGAGCCATTTTAATGTTTCATTAATTGTGAGGGACAAAGTCACAAGACAGTGTCCACAGACCACAACTTTTGAAGAGAAAGGAGAGCCGAAGCGGATTCGAACCGCAGTCCCTCTGCTTATCAGCCTAACTCCTATTTTTATTTTTATTTTTATTTTTATTTTTTTGCTTGTCGACTGGGTTTAATATATATATATAATATATATAAGAGAAAAAGAGAGAGAGAGAGAGAGAAGAGAGAGAGAGAAAAGAGAGAGGGGTGGGGGGGAAGGAGAGAGAGAGGATAACAAAGTCCAAGCATGTTTTTTAGTGGAAACTATTTACTCCGAATTTTCGCCCTTGAGGGTTTCTAAAGGGCCCCGGGTTAGTTGACTTCCTACAAACGCAATTAGATTATAAAATACGTCATATTTTATACGTCACGCTCTCTTGCACACGACATACATTCCAGACGACTAGGGAACACACACACACACACACACTGACACACACACACACACAAATCACTCCTCTCCCTCTCCCTCTCTCTCTCTCTCTCTCTCTCTCTCTCTCTCTCTCTCTCTCTCTCTCTCTCTCTCTTTTTTGAGACCCTTTGTTTTACCCAACATCGTATCTATGTGGGTCAGGGTATGGCGACGGATACGCCAGAAATACAAAATGGCCAGTGCAACAACATGCGGTTTCCCAATGAAGTGCGTAAGCAGATAAGCGGTTACGTGTTGCTGTTCCATACTTTTAGCTGCATGGTTGGTTCATGTACACGAACTCTGTGCACTCTTTATTTTTTTATACGGACGAGGACAGAGATACATTGGAGGTGAAGGAGGGGTTATCCTGTTGAAAACAACAACAACAACAACAACAACAACAAAAACGGCGGGAGAGGTGGTGGGAATTATTTTAACATCCTGTGAACCTCACAGGACCATCAAACTGTCATAAGCAAAACGCACGTTTCAAAACTTCTCATATGTAAACCCTTTCTCGAGTCAAATCTGCAAAAGCAAGCCATACACACACACATATAAAATGAAACATCAAACCCGTTTATGAAGAGTTATTAACTTCAACATTGCCGTCCACCCCCCCCCCCCCCCCCCCCCCCCCCCCCCTGACCCTCCCAATGGTGTGGTGCCTTGTAGTTTTGAAGTGAAGATATGATATTTGGCAATAAGAATACACAGATCAATAATTCTGCCAGTGACCAAACTGGCTGTAACACTAATAATAATCAATTCTTTTGAAAAGGTAACATTTGTACAATGTTCAAAATGTTTGTGTAGCCAGCCTTGTATCTCTAACCAAAAGTCTTGAACTTTGGGACACTCCCATAACATGTGCAGAATAGTTTCTTCAGCATCTTTACAAAAGGCACAATAAGGGGAATCCACAAGCTTTGGGTGAAATAGGAAACGGCCAGTAGGTATTAATCTATACAACATTTTGTACTGAAACCATCGGAGACATGTGTCATTAGTGGTCTTGAAGATTTTATCAAAAAATTATTTTGTTTCAATTACAACTTTTAAAGTTTTACTCCATCTATCTACACATTTTGGTGTGTCACCATTTGCTACAAGACAAGCATAAATATCTTTTGCAATACCTTTACCAATACATTTCCAAACTCGTGTATCAACAACAACAAAGTTCTCTTCTACATCAAGACCTAATTTTCTTTGATAGCCTCTAATAGCAGATAAAACTCCTTCATAAAAACAAAAAGTCTGCCTTAGCATTTGGAAATCTTGTTCTGAAAGCATTATAAGTAAGATACCCATCTGGACCAAAAAGCTGTCCAATTGAAACAATACCACAGCCCATCCAGCTTTTAATACAAAAACCCTTTCTTCCTCTACTACATGTACATTTAGTGAAACATTCTGAACAAAACTAAAAGTCACTGGTGTAAAATTTATCAGAATTTTTTGTAATGCTTAAATACTTTTCCCTCCAAAATGGTTTTCTAATTTTTTTGTATTATTATGTTTGAAAATTCACCACCTCGTTTAATATACTAAAATCAATGGGCACATTACTTGTAAAATTTTTAGTAATTTTCCCCTTTTGTCACAAAAAAATACGTCAAAACCAACTGATTTTAAATTGCAGACAAAAAGGATTTTACATAAAACCTCTTCAATCCCCCCACTTCTATCCTTGGCACATACAAGGTCTTTTTGTTTTGTCAGTTTTGCCACCCCACAGAAAATTGAACAACAGCCTAACGCCTTAACGCTAGGCCAAACCGGCTCACATTTGAACTGACTAGTTCTTCTTCTTCTTCGTCTTGCTTCATATTGAAACTGACTGATTGTTGTTGTTGTTGTTGTTGTTGTTCTTCTTCTTCTTCTTCTTCTTCTTCTTCTTCTTCTTCTTCTCCTCCGCCTCCTCCTCCTCTTCCTCCTCCTCCTTCTTCTGCTGCTGCTGCTGCTGCTGCTGCTGCTGCTCCTCTTCCTCCTCCTCCTCCTCCTTCTTCATCTTCTTCTTCTTCTTCTTCAAGCCAAAGTGCTAATACAGAGTCTGCGTAACTTGTTCACTTAACCCATTACCTGGACTCCGCCAGCAAAAAGTAATTGTACCGAAGGGAAGCAACTCGATAATATGATAAGTTGCATAATGGAGTGAGGTTACTTCCCCTGTTTCTTTTCATTCCTGCCCCCTCCACCGTTGTTGTTGTTTTGTTTTGTTTCTTTATTTTTAATACAATCTCTCTCTCTCTCTCTCTCTCTCTCTCTCTCTCTCTCTCTCTCTCTCTCTCTCTCTCTCTCTCTCTCTCTCTCTCTCACACACACACACACTGTGTTGTTTGTGTGTGTGTGTGTGTGTGTGTGTGTGTGTGTGTGTGTGTGTGTGTGTGGTGTGTGTGTCTCTCCTCTCTCTCTCTCTCTCCCCTCTCTTTTCTCTCTCTCTCTCCCCTCTCTCCCCTTTTTCTCTCTCACCACACACACACACACAAAACACACCACACACACACACACCACACACACACACACACACCACCACACCCCCTCTGTGTGTGTGTGTGTGGGGGTGTGTTTTGTGTGTGGGGTGGTGTGTATGTGTGTGTGTGTGTGTGTGTGTGTGTGTGTGTGTGTGTGTGTGTGTTCTCTCTCTCTCTCTCTCTCTCTCTCTCTCTCTTTTCTCTCTCTCTCTCTCTTTTCTCTCTCTCTCTCTCTCTCTCTCTTCTCTCTCTCTCTCTACAAACCACACACACACACACCACTCTGTCTGTCTGTCTGTCTGTCTGTCTTCTGTCGTCTGTCTCTCTCTCTCTTCTCCGTCCTCTCTTCTTCTCTCTCTCTCTCTCTCTCTCTCTCTCTCTCTCTCTCTCTCTCTCTCTCTCTCTCTCTCTCTCTCTCTCTCTCCCCTCTCTCCCTCCCGTCTCTTTCAACGTCATCGATCACGTCTTTCCCCTCACTCTCGCCATCTCCCACCCCCCAAATACCCCACAGTGGCCAACACCACAACACCCACCCAAAGCAAACAAGCACACACACACACACACAACACACACCACACACACACACCACACACACACACACACACCACACACACACACACAACACACACCACGCACACCAAGCACACACACACACACACACACACACACACACACACACACACCACACACACACACACCCCACACACAAACACACACCACACACACACACCACCCCAACCACAACACAACACACCCACACCCACAACGACACACCCAACACACACACACACAACACACACACACACACAACACCACACACCACCACCAACACACACACACACACACCCCAACACACAACACACACACACACACACACACACACACACCACACACACACACCACACACACACACCACACACTCAGATGCCCCCACCACACCCCACCGATCACCCCCCCCCCCACCCACACACACACCCCAAAATGTCTTATCTCACTCTGTTCCCCAGGCTCTGCGAAAGACGGGGTTACGGCCCAGTGATCCCCGCCTGGCCGAGTCGATGCTTAAACTGGGCAGCAGCAGCACGGCGGAGTTCGAGGGAGGTCCCAACAGCGTGCTGGACAAGACCACCTTCAAGTCGTGAGTTTATTCACTCCTTCAGTCAGTCATTCGTTGACCCTTTGTTTCCTTCCTTTGCGTCAGTCAGTCGTTCGTTAACCCTTTGTTTCCTTCCTTTGCGTCAGTCAGTCGTTCGTTAACCCTTTGTTTCCTTCCTTTGCCAAACAGTTACAGATTAGCTTCATTTTTGCTACTCCTTCACTAACACGCACGCATGCGTGGATGCTACGCACGCATGTACGCACGCACGCACGCACGCACATAGACACAACACAACACAACACAACACAACACAACACAACACAACACAACACAACACACACACACACACACACACACACACACACACACACACACACACACACACACAAAACCACCCTGCGCCGCACACACACACACAGCACCACACACACACACACACACACACACACACACACACACACACACACACACACACACACAATACACACACACAACACATATACACACACGCACTCCGAATGCAGCCCCCCCCCCCCACACACACACACACTGAATTGTCGGATACACAAGCGTTCACATCTAATAAATCAGCATATATGTACATACGATTAGTTTCTATAGCCATGTAATGTAACGTAACGTATATTGTAAAGAGTGTTTGCAAAGGCGCTATTTGCCTTATGATTGTTAGCGACAAACATTTAAATTTGCTGCTAATATCGTGCTATACTAGTGAGTGTCAGGCCCCTGCGTGAATTAATTTCAACTCGTGTTTTTTTGCTTTGGTGTGCTTGCTGCTGTTCTGCTGCTGGCTGCTGCTCTGCTGCTGCTGCTGCTCCTCCTGCTTGCTGCTGCTGCTGCTCCTGTTGCTAGCTGCTGAGCTGATGATGATGAATGTTCCTATGCGTGGCAGACAAATTGTGCTGATGGCCAAGCAAGGCGTTTTCGGTCGACGGTTCAGTCCTACACCCACACACATCTGGAGTACATGCACACGGTTACAGTACACCACACACATCTGGAGTACATGCACACAGTTACAGTACACCCACACACATCTGGAGTACATGCACACAGTTACAGTACACCCACACACATCTGGAGTACATGCACACAGTTACAGTACACCCACACACATCTGGAGTACAGGCACACAGTTACAGTACACCACACACATCTGGAGTAACTGCACACGGTTACAGTACTAACCAAACACATCTGGAAGTACATGCGCACAGTTGCCTCACATAATTATAGGCGACATGCACACAGTGTGCCTTTTCCACATAATTATTTGGGGTCTATGCACACTGTTGCATCACATAATGTATTTGGAGTACATTCACGACAGTTTACAGTGCCAACACATTCTGAGTACATGCACGCAGTAAGTACAACCCACAACACATCCTGGAAGTACATGCACACAGTTAACCGTACCCACCCACACACATCTGAGTACAGCATACAGTTACAGTACAACCCACAACACAATCTTGGGTATAACATGCACACAGTTTCAGTACACCAACACACATCTGGAGTAACATGCACACATTACAGTACACCCACACACAATCTGAGTACATGCACACGAGTTTACAGTACAAAACCCACACACATCGGAGTAACATGCACACAGTTACATACACCCACACACATCTGGGAGTAACATGCACACAGTTTACATGTAGCACCCACACACATCTTGGAGTACAGGCACAACAGTTCGTACACAAAACCCAGACACATCTGGAGTACAGGCAACACAGTTTTTTACATGTATCACCCACACACATCTGGAGTACATGCACACAGTTACAGTACACCCAGAACTCACTGGAGTAAACAGGCACACAGTTAACAGTACCCACACACAATCTTGGAGTAAGAGCCTACAGTTACATACACCCACAATATCTGAGCTACAATGCACACATGTGCCTAAACATAATTGGGTGTCTGTTTATGTGTGTATGATTACAAATTATTTGTGATTTATGTTTTTATAATGACTGTATTTGTGACTGAGGGTGTGTAGGGTTGAATGTATTTGTGACTGATTGTGTATAATGACTGTATTTGTGACTGATGTGTATAATGACTGAAATATTTGTGACTGATGTGTGTATAATGACTGTGACTGATGTGTGTATAATAACTGTATATATTTGTGATTGATGTGTGTGATGACTGTATTTGTGACTAATGTGTATATAATGACTGTATTTGTGACTGATGTGTGTGTGTGTGTGTGTGTGTGTGTGTGTGTGTGTGTGTGTGTGTGTGTGTGTGTGTGTGTGTGTGTGTGTGTGTGTGTGTGTGTGTGTATAACGACTGTATTTGTGACTGATGTGTGTATAATGACTGTATTTCTGACTGATGTGTGTATAATGACTGTATTTGTGACTGATGTATATAATGACTGTTTTGTGACTGATGTGTGTATAATGATTGTATTTGTGACTGATGTGTACATAATGACTGTATTTGTGATTGATGTGTACATAATGACTGTATTTGTGACCGATGTGTGTATAATTGCTGTATTTGCGACTGATGTGTTTATAATGACTGTATTTGTGACAGATGTGTACATAATGACTGTATTTTGACTGATGTGTGTATGATGACTGTATTTGTGACTGATCTGTACATAATGACTGCATTTTGACTGATGTGTGTATGATGACTGTATTTGTGACTGATGTGTTTATAATGACTGTATTTGTGACTGATCTGTACATAATGACTGCATTGGTGACTGATGTGTGTATGATGACTGTATTTGTGACTGTTTTTGTATATGACTGATTTGTGACTGATGTTGTATGTGATTTTTGTGACGATGTGTGTATAATGATGTATTTGTGACTGATGTGTATGTGACTGTATTTGTGACGATTTTTGTAAATGTTTTTGTGCTGAGGTTGATGATGACTGTATTTGTGACCGATGTGTGTATGATGACTGTATTTGTGACTGATGTGTGTATAATGACTGTATTTGTGACTGATGTGTGTATATGACTGTATTTGTGACTGATGTGTGTATGATGACTGTATTTGTGACTGATGTGTGTATGATGACTGTATTTGTGACCGATGTGTGTATAATGACTGTACTTGCAGCCTGCCAGCTACATTCCTCAGCTGG
Source organism: Alviniconcha marisindica (assembly GCA_018857735.1). Taxonomy (NCBI): domain Eukaryota; kingdom Metazoa; phylum Mollusca; class Gastropoda; family Provannidae; genus Alviniconcha; species Alviniconcha marisindica. Next base: position 120,296 of record JABMCL010001122.1, on the reverse strand, counting down.
CCAGGATCAGCCCGGATTTCTGGGGTCTGGCCATTTGTACCGTGGATGGACAGAGGTGCTTACTTGTCTCTGTCTGTCTGTTTGTCTGTCTTCTCTGTCTCTGTCTCGCTGTCTCTGTCTCTGTCTTTCTCTGTCTTTTCTGTCTTCTGTCTGTCTGCGCTGTCTTTTTTTGTTTTCCCCTCTCTTTTCCAAATCTCCTCCCCCCCTCTTTTTCCCCCTTCCTTTCTTTCCCCCCCTTTTTCTGCCGTTGTCCCCCCCGCCTGTCTTCTGTCCTTCCCCCCCTCCCCTTTTCCGCCCCCTTCTCTCCCCCTCCCCCCCCCCCTCCCTCTCTCTCTCGTCTCGTCTGTCTTTTTCCTTCCTCCCCGCTGTTGTCGCCCTTTTTTCCCCCTCTTTTCTCTCTCTCTCCTCTTCTCCTTCTCTCTCTCTCTCTCTCCCCCTCCCCCTCTCTCTTCTCCTCTCTCTTTTCCCCTCTTCTTCTCTTTTTCCCGTCTCTCTCTCTCTCCTCTCTCGGCTTTTTTTTTCTATGTCTGTTTTTGTCTCTGTCCACCTTCTCCTTTTCTTTCTGTATTTTCTGCTGTTCTGTTCTTGTCTATTTTCTACTGCCCGCTTCTGTCTGTCTGCTTCTGTCTGTCTGCTTTTCTTCTGTCGTCTGTTGCTGTCTCCTCTCTCTCTCTTCTCCCCTTTCTCTCTCTCTCTCTCTTTTTCTCTCTCCCCTCTCTTCGCTCTTTCTCTCTCATCTCTCTCTCTCTCTCTCTCTCTTTTTTGTGTTTTTGTGTGTGTGTGTGTGTGGTGTGTGGTGTGTTGTGTGTTTTTGGTGGTGGTGTGTGGGGTGTTTTTGTGTGTCGTGTGTGTGTGTGTGTTTTGTGTGTGTGGTGTGTGTGTGTGTGTTGTGTGTGCGTGTGGTGTTGTGTGTGTGTGTGTGGTGTTGTTGTGTGGTGTGTGTGTGTGTGTGTGTTTGTGTGCGGTGGTGGGGGGGGTTTGTTGTGTGTGTGTGTTGTGTGTGTGTGTGTGTGTGTGTGTGTGTGGTTAGTTTTCTGCTCAGTGCCTCACCGGGTAAATCTGTGCATTAACTGTATTTGCTAAGGTAGGGACAATACATACTGTGTCACATTAATGTTGACGTCATTTTCATATGCCTTTTCTACCCCCGGGGCGTCTGTGAATAAACGCCTACGCGGCTGCTGATGTTCAGATAATAATTATAATTATGAACTGTACACTGAACAGCAACGTCATTTGAGTCTACACCACAGACATCCCCTGGATGACGCCAACACGGCGTTCTGTCTGTAATGGAAATTTGGTCCACATGTCATCTTTTATTCAGCACTGACGTCATTAATTCATTCTACGTCACAGGTTCCCCTGAGTGACGTCAACACATCGTTCTGCGTGCAGTTGAGTAAACCGTTAACGTAGCCTCGCTCACTGATCAGCTACGAAAGACGCAAAAGTGTAGTTTTATTCGGCGCTGACTTCATGACGTCATTAATCCATTCTACGTCACAGGTTCCCCTGAGTGACGTCAACACATCGTTCTGCGTGCAGTTGAGTAAACCGTTAACGTAGCCTCGCTCACTGATCAGCTACGAAAGAGGGCAAAAGTGTAGTTTTATTCGGCGCTGACTTCATGACGTCATTAATCCATTCTACGTCACAGGTTCCCCTGAGTGACGTCAACACATCGTTCTGCGTGCAGTTGAGTAAACCGTTAACGTAGCCTCGCTCACTGATCAGCTACGAAAGACGCAAAAGTGTAGTTTTATTCGGCGCTGACTTCATGACGTCATTAATCCATTCTACGTCACAGGTACGCCCTGGGTGACGCCAACACGCCGTTCTGCCTGCAGTCCATCAGCAAACCGCTGACGTACGCGCTGGCGCTGAACGACATGGATCCTGACGTGGTGCACCAGTATGTGGGCCAGGAGCCGAGCGGACAGCGCTTCAACGTCATCGGACTCAATTCGCTCAGTGAGTTACAGTGTGTTATGTTAACGTCTTCCGGGATTGGTTCAAGTTCAGTCTTGCTCTGAGGGTTCATTGTTGCTTTAAGTCCACAGCGCTTCAACGTCATCGGACTCAATTCGCTCAGTGAGTTACAGTGTTTTTATGTTAACGTCTTCCGGGATTGGTTCAAGTTCAGTCTTGCTCTGAGGGTTCATTGTTGCTTTAAGTCCACAGCGCTTCAACGTCATCGGACTCAATTCGCTCAGTGAGTTACAGAGTGTTTTGTTAACGTCTTCCGGGATTGGTTCAAGTTCAGTCTTGCTCTGAGGGTTCATTGTTGCTTTAAGTCCACAGCGCTTCAACGTCATCGGACTCAATTCGCTCAGTGAGTTACAGTGTGTTTTGTTAACGTCTTCCGGGATTGGTTCAAGTTCAGTCTTGCTCTGAGGGTTCATTGTTGCTTTAAGTCCACAGCGCTTCAACGCCATCGGACTCAATTCGCTCAGTGAGTTATAGTGTGTTATATGTTAACGTCTTCCGGGATTGGTTCAAGTTCAGTCTTGCTCTGAGGGTTCATTGTTGCTTTAAGTCCACAGCGCTTCAACGTCATCGGACTCAGTTCGCTCAGCGAGTTATAGTGTGTTATATGTTAACGTCTTCCGGGATTGGTTCAAGTTCAGTCTTGCTCTGAGGGTTCATTGTTGCTTTAAGTCCACAGCGCTTCAACGTCATCGGACTCAGTTCGCTCAGCGAGTTATAGTGTGTTATATGTTAACGTCTTCCGGGATTGGTTCAAGTTCAGTCTTGCTCTGGGGGTTCATTGTTGCTTTAAGTCCACAGCGCTTC
>JABMCL010001122.1:95000-105000 GCA_018857735.1 Alviniconcha marisindica | reverse complement strand
GAGAGAGAGAGAGAGAGAGAGAGAGAGAGAGAGAGAGAGAGAGAGAAAAGCCTTTGGAAGAAAAAGAAAAAAGAAAGAAAAAAAAAAAAGGGGAAAAAAACGAGACAGAGAGGAAGGGAAGCATACTCCAAAAGCAACTACAACCAGCCTGCACTTCACCGCTGCTGCCACTGTCTCTCACATCCACAGACACTCCCAGTCCCCTTCCTTTCTGCACTGCCGGAAAACGCATCTGCCGGTTTTTCTGCTGTACTGTACACGTAACTAACTGCGGCAGAGACGATGGGACGTTAGGCCGGCAGTCGTTGCTTTGAGTGCAAAACAGCTGAAGCTGACAACACGCAAGGTGTCGACCAAAGACTGAAGCGGCCGCAAAAAAAAGGGGGGGAAAAAAAGCGGTTTTCTAATTCTGTGTACGGTACTCAGTGTTAGGGACCATTCTCATGAATATTCATAAGGGAGGTCACGACGGGTCATGAAATCGAAAGCGAGATTCCGCGCGGTATTGAAATGGGGTCATTCTAAATTTAGCTAGCTAGACTCAGAGGAAACGTCGAATGTTGCCAAGTACTCTGTGTGTTTTTTCTTTCAGACACCGAAAGACATTTGGATTATTTTTAACGCGTATAGTTTTTGTCGCATGTTTCCACAGGTAGAAATTCAATGCGGAAACAAAACAGTGTTAGTACCTACGCTTTTTCTCTCTCTGTCTCTCTCTGTCCTCTGTGTCTGTCTGTCTGTCTGTCTGTCTGTCTGTCTTTTTCTCTCCTTCCCCTCTCTTCTCTCTCTCTCTCCTCCCTCCCCCCTCTCTCTCTCCCTCTCTCTCTCTCTCTCCCTCCCCCCCCCTCTCTCTCTCTCTCTCTCTTCTCCATCTCCGTCCCTCTCCTCATCTCTCTCTCCTCCTACCTCCCTCCTGCCTCCTGCCTGCTGTCTCCTCTCCTCTCTCTCATTCTCTCTCTTCTCTCTCTCTCTCCTCTCTTTTCGTCTCTCTCTCTCTCTCTCTCTCCTCTCTCCTTCTCTCTCCCTCTCTCCTCCCCCTCTCTTCTCTCCTTCTTCCTCTTTTCCTATAATATGTATATTTTTCTTTTTTCCTGCTTCTGTGCCGCCTATGCCCGTGTCTTCTCCTTTTTTTCTTTTTTTTTTTTTTATTTATTTTTTTCTTGTTTTTTTTTTCCCTTTCCCCATATAATAATATAATCAATATATATAATATATATATATTATAATATATATTATATATATTGTTATTATTATTGTATATTCGGGGGCATAGGGTCGTTCTCGATAGATCTGATGGCTCGGCCACGTTGTCATCTGCAAAGAAGATTTACAGTCAACCTCGGTTTCGATCTCGTGACCCGCCGTGAGCTAGCTCATTAAGAATGGCTCCAGATAAATACGGTTAAAAATTACTGTGGCCAATTTCGCTTTTGATCTAGTGACCCTCTGTGACCGAGCTGACTGGGAATGGCTGAGGTAACCACTGTGTCCCAATACAGATTCCTATTTCGTGACCCGCCGTGACCTACCTCATTAAGAATGATCCATTGTAAAACGTTTCGAGCTCCGATAAGATGAACAGTTTGTTAGAAATAGTATTTTTGTTTTGTTTTTTAATTGACATTTTGCGGTGTATTACACACGTACTGCACAAAAGTGCATTAGTTCAGAAAGAGACTGCTAGAGAGAGAGAGAGAGAGAGAGAGAGAGAGAGAGAGAGAGACAGACAGACAAAACAGACAGACAGACAGAGAGGGAGGGGAGAGACAAGACAGAAACAGACAGAAAGACAGACAGACAGGGAGGAGGGAGGGAGAAAAAGAGAGACAGAAAAGACAGACGGGGGAAGGGGGGCAGAGACGACAGGGCAGACAGACCCGACAGGAGAGAGGGGGGAGGGAGAGAGAACAGAGACAGACAGACACGGAGAGAGACAGACGCACAGAGACAGACAGACAGACAGGGAGGGAGGGAGAGAGAGACAGCCAGGCAGGGAGAGAGAGAGAGAGAGTTAATCCACGTTTATTCCTTTACCATGCAGCCTCCGAAGTATTTTTGTTGCTGTTATTAATTGTTGTTGTTGTGTTAACGTACAAAAGGTCACGTTACTTCGATTGCAGAACTGTTTTTTGGGACAATCACTTGTGTGATGACCTTCTGAACTCGAGAATACATGGACATCATTTTGCGCAAACTCACTGTATCCACACGAGATTATTTGCATTCTCCGTTTGTACCTTCTTCTTTTTTTCTTTTTTTTTTTGCAAACTAAATATAAAAGTATTCTCATTTTCGATTATAAGTTTGCTTTCCTCATCTGTATACAAATGTTGTATATATTGGCATATTATAATATATAATGAAAATGAATTATGTATAATTATCTGAAAAGAAAATGAATTATATATATATATGATTATGTGAGAAGGAAATGAATTGTATATATATATGATACATATGATTTATTTTATTTTCAGATAATTGTATATATTTATTTCATCTTCTTTTCTTTTGTTATGCGAATTATTCTCATTATACAAGCGAATATTTTTTATTTTTTATTTTCCTCGGTGTACAATGAAGTCATGCAAGCTGTTTCCTTAGTACACTCGACAGGTTTTCCTTCCATTATTTACTATATATGTATAACAGATAGTTATAGATTTATACCACACACTATTGGGCGATTCAGGCGGGGTTGTTAACTCCCTTGACTTTTGCCCGGCATCGCTTAAGTCCCTTGGCTGCTTTTATTACCGGTGCGTACTTTCTTCACAATGGAAGGCGGTGACATGTGAATTTGCGAATTTTACACTGACAACTTTAAAGGCATTTTTGTAGGCCCGTAGTCATAATGTGTCTGGCAATAAGCAATAACTTGTTGCTCGTGCTATAGGATGCCCCAAAACGCATTTTTTCTACGAACTCGCTATCTTCTGGTCAGCCAAAAACGACGCAAAGACACTTTTTTTCCACCCTCCATCCCCTTCCCACGGTAATTTTTGCAACTGCAACAGTACTGGCATTTGCACTGCTTCGCGATTCTAGGCTGAACTTCCATTGTTATACACAGCGTGAAGCAACGCCTACTCAGAAATCGGCCCGGAAGTGCGCTGCGACCTCTCGCGACTTCTTGCGCGAAAGATTACAAAGCGCATTCACTCTAGCAAACCAGCTTCGCTGAATCGCCCAATAAGTACGGTACATCTGTACACCGCTGACATTGTTCACTGTGTTACATTCGGATGCTTTAGTGACTACGTTTTATGCTGGATAATTTTATGTTGCCTCTAATTGGATCGGATGCTTTGGTGACGTAACTTAATGCGAATCGATTGTTTTTATATCAACCTGTGCATGAGTGGATGAATTAGTTATGTGAGTTTACAGAGGGTGTCTCTTATTTCACCACCTTTTTAATGACTGGTGATATAATGACGTAAAGTTACTGAAGACGGAATTAATGTTACCTCTTGTAAGATCGAATGATTGAGTGATTTTTGAAAATTATTTTTATGTAGGACGATTTGTGGTTGATGGAGTACGTGACATACGCGCTGAACTGAAAATCTTGTGGCCAAGGATTCGAATCCAAGACGCTACAGAATGAGCACCCATCTTTCGATAAGAAAAGTCTGGTGGCAGTAAAACACACACACACACACACACGCACACGCACACGCACACACACACACACACACACACACAGACACACACACACACACACACACACACACACACACACACACACACACACACACACACACACACACACACACACACACACACACACACACACACACACACACACACACACACACACACACACACACACACACACACAAGCCATTATCGTAGCAAAACAAAACAAAAATGGTGATCGCGGGTACTCAATGGAAGAGGAAGACTACAGACCAGGGCGTGTGGGTGTACAACAGTCTTATTCATCACCCTGATATAACCGTCCTGGTTCACTGGGCTTAAACACACACACACACACACACACACACACACACACACACACACACACACACACACACACACACACGCCCGGACGCACGCACGCACGCACGATTACACACACACACACACGCCCGGACGCACGCACGCACGCTTACACACACCACACACACACACACACACACCACACACACACACACACACACACACACACACACACACACACACACACACGAAGTCATTTACTATCTTGTTTGTCAACGCTATGCAAGTCTGTAACAAATTTATGGGGGGGGGGGGGGGGGGGGGGGGGGGGGGGGGGGGGGGGGGGGGGGGGGGGGGGGGGGGGGGGATGGTGTTGCTGCTGTTTTATTGTTTTTGTTTGTTTGTTTTTTTTCTCGATTATTTCCACATTGTAACACAGCGTGACGGAACAGTCCCTACGAATCTGAGGCTGTGTGATTTATTCAGCTGTGCATTTGCTCTGTCCTAACATTTTAGTCTTAAAAACTGACGCACATCTATGTAACAGTTCTCACTGCTTCAGGGTCTTAAAAACTGACGCACATCTATGTAACAGTTCTTACTGCTTCAGAGTCTTAAAAACTGACGCACATCTATGTAACAGTCCTTACTGCTTCAGACTTAAAACTGACGCACATCTATGTAACAGTTCTTACCCTCCAGAGTCTTAAAACTGACGCACATCTATGTAACAGTTCTTACCCTCCAGAGTCTTAAAACTGACGCACATCTATGTATCAGTTCTTACTGCTTCAGTCTTAAAACTGACGCACATCTATGTAACAGTTCTTACTGCTTCAGTCTTAAAACTGACGCACATCTATGTAACAGTTCTTACCTTCCAGAGTCTTAAAACTGACGCAATCTATGCAACAGTTCTTACCCTCCAGAGTCTTAAAACTGACGCACATCTATGTAACAGTTCTTACTGCTTCAGTCTTAAAACTGACGCACATCTATGTAACAGTTCTTACTGCTTCAGTCTTAAAACTGACGCACATCTATGTAACAGTTCTTACTGCTTCAGTCTTAAAACTGACGCACATCTATGTAACAGTTCTTACCCTCCAGAGGCAGATCATGTACACACAGCTCTTGGACAGCCGTACTGCTGATTTTATTGTGGTGTCCTCTTGTAAGCCTACGTATATAAGCGTATACTTACTGCTTGTAATCTTGTATGTAATATTTAAGCATTATATCGCCGTGCCTCCGAGAAGCCAATGTCGTATCGGTTCGAGCCCCTGCGGCTTCGGCTGTCCTTTTATTCTCTTCGAAAAGGATGTAGTTTGTGGACACTGTCTTTGTGATTTTAATTTGCCCTTCAGAATGAATGAAACGTGTCCTTTTATTCTCTTCGAACAGGATGTAGTTTGTGGACACTGTCTTTGTGATTTTAATTTGCCCTTCAGAATGAATGAAACGTGTCCTTTTATTCTCTTCGAACAGGATGTAGTTTGTGGACACTGTCTTTGTGATTTTAATTTGCCCTTCAGAATGAATGAAACGTGTCCTTTTATTCTCTTCGAACAGGATGTAGTTTGTGGACACTGTCTTTGTGATTTTAATTTGCCCATCACAATGAATGAAACGTTTCGCTGCGTATTCTCGTTCTGGTGGTGACACTGTGCGTTGCCTGATTCCTTCCTCCCCCTCCCCCAGATAACCCCACGCCTTCCACCCCACCTTCAACAGGCACTTACCTATGTGGACCGGTCTTGACAGTGTGATTTTAATTTGCCCTTCAGAATGAATGAAACGTGTCCTTTTATTCTCTTCGAACAGGATGTAGTTTGTGGACACTGTCTTTGTGATTTTAATTTGCCCTTCAGAATGAATGAAACGTGTCCTTTTATTCTCTTCGAACAGGATGTAGTTTGTGGACACTGTCTTTGTGATTTTAATTTGCCCTTCAGAATGAATGAAACGTGTCCTTTTATTCTCTTCGAACAGGATGTAGTTTGTGGACACTGTCTTTGTGATTTTAATTTGCCCTTCAGATTGAATGAAACGTGTCCTTTTATTCTCTTCGAACAGGATGTAGTTTGTGGACACTGTCTTTGTGATTTTAATTTGCCCTTCAGAATGAATGAAACGTGTCCTTTTATTCTCTTCGAAAAGGATGTAGTTTGTGGACACTGTCTTTGTGATTTTAATTTGCCCTTCACAATGAATGAAACGTGTCCTTTTATTCTCTTCGAAAAGGATGTAGTTTGTGGACACTGTCTTTGTGATTTTAATTTGCCCATCACAATGAATGAAACATTTCGCTGCGTATCCGTTCTGGTGGTGACACTGTAGCGTTGGCCTGGTTCCTTCCCTCCCCCTCCCCCCAACCCCCACCGCCTTCCACCCCACCTCCCACACCCTTACCTATGGGGATCTCGGTCCTTGACAGTGTGAGCCGGTTTGGCCCAGCGGTAAGGCGTTAGGCTGGTAAGCAGATCGAGGGACCTCGGTTCAAATCCGCTTCGGCTCTCCTTTCACTTCAGAAGTTGTGGTCTGCGGACACAGTCTCGTGACTTTGTCCATCACAATTATGAAACATTAAAATGGCTCTCATCGCTGCCCGCCTTAATGCAGGAGTCATTCTGGTGGTGGCAGTGTGGCGATGGGTATATAATTTCCCTCTTCCCCCACCTCCATACCCCCTCCCTCCCTTCTCCCCGTCCCCAATAAGCCTTATGGTTTTTGTGGACGTTAAGCGCCATGTTTACTTACTTACCCTGACAGCACTGTGCGTTAAACAAGGCTAACTAACAACTTAAGAAGTAGGCTACACTGGAACCAAATGCTACTCGAAGATGCGGTGATGGACGCTGCCGACGTGTACCTATATCCACGGGGTTAAAAAAAAAAAAGAAAAAAAAAGAGAAAAAAAAGAGGCGAATAGAAATGTGTGTGCTGTATTCAACATTTTTTTTTTTTTTTTTATTAAGAAGAGGAATAAAAAATAAATTAAAAAATTAACAAACAAAAAAGTCAGTATAGGCTCTCTGTGCTACCTTGTCTAAACTCTGTATGTTCATTGACTAAACATTTCGTGTGTGTGTGTGTGTGTGTGTGTGTGTGTGTGTGTGTGTGTGTGGTGGTGCGTGTGCCCGTGTGCATGCTCGCGTGCGCGTGCTTGTTTGTTCGTCTCATTATACGTGTTTAACGTGTGCATGTGTGTGTGAGTGAGTGCATACGTATTAACGTAGGTGCATGTGTGTATTTACATTGTACACGGAAAATAATACTTCCAGCACTTACCACGATTTAGCATAAGGGGTCATGTTCGTAGAGGCAAGTTTTTAGTATTAATTAACTGTAGCGGCCTACAGAGCTAAAACACCCTATAGCCAGCCGTGTGAATAACTAGACTGCGTGTTAGCTATGTTTTCTACAGTTTCTGAGGCCGATCGTGTTTCGTTATGTTTCATAGTTTCTGAGGCCGATCGTGTTTTGTTATGTTTCATAGTTTCTGAGACCGATCGTGTTTTGTTATGTTTCATAGTTTCTGAGGCCGATCGTGTTTTGTTATGTTTCATAGTTTCTGAGGCCGATCGTGTTTTGTTATGTTTCATAGTTTCTGAGACCGATCGTGTTTTGTTATGTTTCATAGTTTCTGAGACCGATCGTGTTTTGTTATGTTTCATAGTTTCTGAGCCGATCGTGTTTTGTTATGTTTCATAGTTTCTGAGGCCGATCGTGTTTTGTTATGTTTCATAGTTTCTGAGACCGATCGTGTTTTGTTATGTTTCATAGTTTCTGAGACGGATCGTGTTTTGTTATGTTTCATAGTTTCTGAGACCGATCGTGTTTTGTTATGTTTCCTAGTTTCTGAGACCGATCGTGTTTTGTTATGTTTCATAGTTTCTGAGACCGATCGTGTTTCGTTATGTTTCATAGTTTCTGAGGCCGATCGTGTTTTGTTATGTTTCATAGTTTCTGAGACCGATCGTGTTTTGTTATGTTTCATAGTTTCTGAGACCGATCGTGTTTCGTTATGTTTCATAGTTTCTGAGGCCGATCGTGTTTCGTTGTTTCATAGTTTCTGAGACCGATCGTGTTTTGTTATGTTTCATAGTTTCTGAGACCGATCGTGTTTCTGTTGTTTGTTATTTATGTTTCATATTTTCTGAGGCCGATCGGGTTTTTGTTGTTGTTTGTTATTAATGTTTGATACAGTTTATGAGGCCGATCGTTTTTTTTTCTGTTGTTGTTGTGTTTCTTCTTCTTCTTCTTCTTCTTCTTCTTCTTCTTCTTCTTCTTCTTCTTCTTCTTCTTCTTCTTCCTTCTTCTTCTTCTTCTTCTTCTTGACTGGGCGTAAAACACCAACTTACTTCTTCTTCTTCTTCTTGACTGGGCGTAAAACACCAACATACTTCTTCTTCTTCTTCTTTCTTCTTCTCCTCTTCTGCTAGAGACAGCTACAGAACTGCCAGGCTCCGATTCACTATCAGGCATGTTGTACGACTGTGTCCGATCCGATCCGATCCGATCAGTTGCTATGGGAACAGACAGACTGTGACGTCACTACCATCGACAGTGAGTGTGTCTGGTGCTGGGTAGGAATCCAGAATGCACCATTCTCGTCAGACACATGACATCCTTGTTTTGAACGGAAGTTTGCTTTTCACTGTGTTTTGGTTCGTTGTTTGAAATGGGCTATGTGCTCCAGTTTTGTAGATACAGCACATTTTGTAATGGGCCACGTGCTCCAATTTGGAGAAATAGCACATAAAAGAGTACATTATTATTATTTATACTATAGCCAATGAAATTGCGTATAGCATATGACGTAAGTACCACTGCTTGGTAAGCGGAAACCACTAGGAATAATTATGTAATGTCTTTGGTGTCTCTGTTCTCTGTGTGTGGGGTCATATATGTGAGGGGTATGCAAGGAGAATACCCTGTGTCATGGTATGAATGTATCAAAATCAATGAATAAAAGTTCTCAGTTTAAGAACAATTTCTGTGGTTTAATAAGCCCGCGAGACCGCTTCAAACACAATATTTCGGGTTTTTTTTTGTTGCTAGCGGAACTAGGTTCCTTTGGTCCCATCATTTTTCTTTGGTCGCATCGCCTCATGAATGGTAAACAATGCAGCTTTCGTTCTTTCATCTGGCTATCTCCGACACGGTAATAATAACAATTATTATCAACGGTGTGCTAGCCATGTACCTTATCGCTGCAGCAGCATGGTATCGCAGTGCCAGTTGAGGGGACGGTCACACTCCGAGCATCGCTTTCCGGCACCTTCCTCTCTTCCACCTTCTGCCAGATTTAGTTACGCCACTGAAGGGGCACTCTTTATCTCCGCGCAGCTGTCCAGCGACGCGGTCAGCGCCCTCCGAAAGGTTCGGTTACTAATATGACTGTGGAAGCAACCTAGCGCCCAAGCACGCACGTAAACATGAGACGCATCCACCCCGGGTAAAAAAAAAGAGTTCCTTGTCGATTCAAACGATTTTGGTTTTATTTCAGCTGGTGTTAGCAACATGGCAACATAAAACAAACGGCTGATGTAATTTGAATTGTTCGTAACAAACTTACTACTCGTTAGCTGACAGTTTTCTGGGACCTATGGCGTAACTAAATACGGCAGTCGTTGAAGGAAGGATGTCGTAAACCAGTGCTTGGAGTTTTGGGGGACGGTGCCTGTCACCCACATTGGCGCTGTGAACACGCAAGGCTTTGTGTGGAAGTATTTTTATGCGCTATATATATATATAAATTTTCATTCATTCATTCATCGTGAGCCGGTTTGGCCTAGCGGTAAGGCGTTAGGCTGGTAAGCAGAAGGACCTCGGCACGAATCTGCTTCGGCTCTCCTTTCTCTTCAAAAGTTGTGGTCTGTGGACACTGTCTTGTGACTTTGTCCCTCACAATTATGAAACATTTATGAAACATTAAAATGGCTCTCATCGCTGCCCACTTTAATGCAGGAGTCATTATGGTGGTGACAATGTAGCGATAGGTACATAATCTCCCTCTCCCCCACTTTCCCCCCTTTCTCCCCGTCCCTAA
>JABMCL010001122.1:87500-90000 GCA_018857735.1 Alviniconcha marisindica | reverse complement strand
TGTGTGTGTGTGTGTGGTTGTGTGTGTGTGTGTGGGTGTGTGTGTTGGTGTTTTGTGTGTGTTGTGTGTGTTGGGGGTGTTGGGTGTTCCCTGCATGCGTTGTGTGTGTGTGTGGGGGGGGGGGGGTGCGTGTGTGGTGTGCTCGTGGGGGTGTGTGTGTTTGTGTGTGTGGGGGTGTGTGTGGTGTTGTGGTGTGGTTGTGTGTGTTTGTGTGTGTGTGTGTGTGTGTGTGTGTGAGACTGTGTTGTTTCGTGGTTGTTTGGTGTGGTTGTGGTGTGTGTGTGTGTGTGTGGGTGTGTGTGTGTGTGTGTGTGTGTGGTGGTGGTGGTGGTGGGGGTGGTGTGGTGCGGGTTTGTGGTGTGTGGGGTTTTGGTGTGTTGTGGAGAGGAGAGAGAGAGAGAGAGAAGAGGAGAGAGAGAGAGAGAGAGAGAGAGAGAGAGAGAGAGAGAGAGAGGGAAAAGGGGGGAGAGAGGAAAGAAGGAAAAACTGGGGGGGGGAAATTTTTGGGGGGTTTTTGTGGACTGATTGATGGGGTTTGGGTGGGACTGAATGGGGTGTTATTGATGATTAGGGGGTTGTGTTGTGTGACTGTTTGAGTGGGGGTTGGTGTGACGTTTGAGGGGGGTTGTGTATGTGTGACGATTGAGTGGGGGTGTGGATGTGTGACTGTTTGAGTGGGGTTTGTGTGTGTGGGGATAAGGGGGGTTTGGTATGTGTGACTGATTGAGTGGGGGGGGGTTTTTGTGTGACGATTGAGTGGGGTTGTGTTGTGGACTGATTGAGTGGGGTTGTGGGGTGTGACGATTGAGGGGGGTTTGGGTTTTTCTGTTGGTTTGGGGGTTTGTGATGATTGAGTGGGGGTTTTTATGTGTGACTGATTGAGTGGGGTTGGGGGTGTGTGTTTGGGGGGTTGTGTTGTGTGACTGTTGGGGGGGTTGGGGGTTGTGTGCTGATTGAGGGGGGTTGTGTTGTGTGACTGTTGAGTGGGGTTGTGTTGTGTGCTGATTGAGTGGGGTTGTTTTGTGTGCTGATTGAGTGGGGTTGTGTTGTGGGGATGTTTGAGTGGGGTTGGTTTGACGATTGAGTGGGGTTGTTTTGTGTGTGTTATTGGAACTGATTGAGTGGGGTTGTTTTGTGTGGGGGATGATTGGTGGGGTTGTGTTTGTGATGATTGAGGGGGGATTGTTTTGTGTGATTGGGTGGGGTTTGGTGTGACTGATTGAGGGGGGTGTGGGTTGGACTGATTGAGGGGGGTTGTGTTGGTGACTGTTTGAGGGGGGTTGTGTTGTGTGTGATGGGGGGTTTTTGAGTTTTTTGTTTGTGTGAGATTGAGGGGGGTTTGTGTTGTGTGACTGATTGAGTGGGGTTGTGTTGTGTGACTGATTGAGTGGGGTTGTGTTGGTGACTGATTGAGTGGGGTTTTTGTGTGGGGTGGGGGTGTGTGTGAGTTTGAGTGGGGTTGTGTATTGTGACTGTTTGAGTGGGGTTGTGTAGTGTGACTGATTGAGTGGGGTGTGTTGGGACTGTTTGAGTGGGGTTGTGTTGTGTGACTGATTGATGGGGTTGTGTTGTGTGATGATTGAGTGGGGTTTGTTGTGTGACTGTTTTGAGGGGGTTGGTTTGTGACTGTTTGAGGGGGTTGTGTGTGTGTGTGCTGATTGAGGGGGTTGGAAATGTGGAGAATTATGGGTTGTGTGTTTTGTGTGCGATTGAGTGGGGTTGGTTGTGTGATGATTGAGGGGGTTTGTGTGATGGGGACTGATTGAGGGGGGTGTGTGTTGTGACGATTGGGGGGGGTGTGTGTGTGTGTGACGTTTATTTTTATTGTGCGATTATGGGGGTTGGGACTTTTATGGGGTTTTGTGTTGTGACTGTTTGAGTGGGGTTGTGTGTTGTGACTGATTGAGGGGGTTGTGTTTGTGATGATTGAGTGGGGTTGTGTATGTGTGAGAGAGGGGGTTGGTGTTTTTGACTGATTGAGGGGGTTTGTGTATGTGTGACTGATTGAGTGGGGTTGTGTGTGTATGTGTGACTGATTGAGTGGGGTTGTGGGTGTGTGACTGATTGAGTGGGGTTGTGTATGTGTGACTGATTGAGTGGGGTTGTGGGTGTGTGACTGATTGAGTGGGGTTGTGTGTGTGTGCCTGATTGAGTGGGGTTGTGTATGTGTGCCTGTGTATACACTCTGAAGATGAAAGTTGTACACAACGTCTCGAAGCAGCCAGTCAGTTAATTCATGCACCCAATCCGTGCATCATATAGAACACGTTATCTGCAGCATGATAGTCTTGCATTGCTCTGTCTGTCTGTCTTCTCCCTTTTCTTTTTTCTCACTTTCTCTTTCCTTCTTCTTTCTTTTTTCTTCTGTTGGGGTTTCGGGTCTGTCTGTCTGTCTGTCTGTCTGTCTTCTTCCTTCCTCTTCTTCCCTCTTCTTTTATTGTCTGTCCTTTCTTATCCTCCCTCTCTCTTCCTCGTTTTTTTCTTGTCTCTCTCTCTCTCT
>JABMCL010001122.1:82500-85000 GCA_018857735.1 Alviniconcha marisindica | reverse complement strand
TTTTTCTCTCTCTTTTTTACAATTACGTAACAATGATATGTGCTGGTATTTACGACGATCACGCGGACATATTTCAAAAGTATGAGCTTTCGACGCAATTAAGCCGCCATACGTATAATCCAGCTTTTTATGTACAGCAGCCAGTGAAGAAAAGTAGATCTGAAGTTGTTGCTTGAAGTAGGCTTAATCATCGTACTGGGACTAATTTTCATAATCAGTCCTTCTCTTGGTTCTTTCATAATAACAGGAAGTTCAACATTTACTGATAGGATGACTTTGTACAATATGTGGTCGGTTACGAACACGCCAAATCATTTACAACGACGCAGCTATAAGCTATGATTTACATCTTGGTGTTATGTACATTCTATAACTTAGCTACCGTCTATCCTCATAAATATGTACATCCTGCGATTTACATCTTGGTGTTAGGTACATTCTACAACTTAACTATCGTTTGTTCTCATAATTATGTACATCCGGAGATTTACATCTTGGTGTAATGTACATTCTACAACATAGCTATCGTCTACCCTTATATGTACATCCTGCAACTAAATTGTCGTCTACCATGATGTAGATATTCTGCCGCTAATAACGTCCACACTAACATGTAAATTTTGCAACTTAACTGTCGTTTAATCATGATATGTACATTCTGCAACGAAACTTTCGTCTATCGTTACAGAGAACATGTACATTCTGCGGTTAATAATTAATAAAGCTTCCATCTATCCTGATGCAGCACAAAAACATTCAGCAGCAAAGCTAAATATCTTGAAACAGTTATGCAGCCTATATAGTCACATTCTGCAACTGAACAAACGTATATCCCTGTTATAGTTACATTCTGCAACTGAACTATCGTATATCCCTGTTATAGTTACATTCTGCAACTGAAATGTCGTATATCCCTGTTATAGTTACATTCTGCAACTGAAATGTCGTATATCCCCGTTATAGTTACATTCTGCAACTGAACTATCGTATATCCCTGTTATAGTTACATTCTGCAACTGAACTATCGTATATCCCTGTTATAGTTACATTCTGCAACTGAAATGTCGTATATCCCCGTTATAGTTACATTCTGCAACTGAACTATCGTATATCCCTGTTATAGTTACATTCTGCAACTGAACTATCGTATATCCCTGTTATAGTTGCATTCTGCAATTGAACTATCGTATATCCCCGTTATAGTTACATTCTGCAACTGAAATGTCGTATATCCCCGTTATAGTTACATTCTGCAACTGAAATATTGTATTTGACCGTTATAGTTACATTCTGCAACTGAACTATCGTATATCCCTGTTATAGTTACATTCTGCAATTGAACTATCGTATATCACCGTTATAGTTAAATTCTGCAACTGGACTATCGTATATCCCTGTTATAGTTACATTCGGCAATCGAACTATCATATATCCCCGTTATAGTTACATTCTGCAACTGAACTATCGTATATCCCTGTTATAGTTACATTCTGCAACTCAACTATCCTATACCCACGTTATTGTTACATTCTGCAACTGAACTATCGTATATCCGTTATAGTTACATTCTGCAACTAAACTATCGTATATCCGTTATAGTTACATTCTGCAACTGAACTATCCTATATCCCTGTTATAGTTACATTCTGCAACTCAACTATCATACATCCCTGTTATCCATCCTGGTACAGAATGTATACACAGCCCACAGCTATCATCTTTCCTCATACAGTAAAATGCAGCCTATACATTCTGCAACTCAACTATCATAATTATATCCTTGTCATCAATCCTGATACGAAACGTATGCACATTCCACAGCTAAGCTATCATATATCCTGATAAAGAAAAATGCAGCCTACACATTCCGCAACTGAACTATCATAATTATGATCCCTGTCACCTGTCCTGATAAAGAATAGCATGTACATTCTGCATGTGAGTTCAGTTCAGTTCAATTCAGTTCAGTTCAGTTCAGTTCAAGATGGTATCTATGCGCTCGGAAAAGCCAATATGCGCTCCGCCCCGTCTCTCAAAATTTTCCCCAATGTCGCCTTTGAAACGGTTCCAATGTTCGTCTGACTGACGATGGCCCTCTCTCGTCCTTTCAAGGAAGATCGTCTAGCACTTCCTCTTTCCACGCCTCTCTCCTCCAGGCGATCGATTATCTGATGTCCTTGGCTTTGTGCCCGCAGGTAGTGTCTCAAGCTTCTCAACACTTCAGATCTTCCGAGAAGCAATTAAAGCCACTTGTGAGTGTTGCTTTGCCCGCCAGTCTATCTGCTCGGTCATTTCCCTTCATTCCGGCATGTAAGCTAGTAGCTACAGAATATTTGCACATTCAGGCCGACTTGGAGCGCTAATCATAGCAACGAAGGTTTAACTGGAGTTAGCTCCGCTCCGTCTCGCTTCCCTTTCGCCATAATGACGTCACTCACAAACCACAGTAAGTAAGTAAGTACTGAACTTGGTGGTTTAAGCCCAGTCGACCAGTGCGGTT
>JABMCL010001122.1:75000-77500 GCA_018857735.1 Alviniconcha marisindica | reverse complement strand
GTGTGTGTGTAGTGTGTGTGTGTGTGTATGCGTGCTTTCCCGCGCGAATTTGTGTCTATGTGAATCTTACGTTCGTGAGTGCATATATATACATACACATGCGTTTGCACGCGTGCCTGCACTCACCTGGACGGTGTGATTTTGGACAGATCTTCGCCCATCGTCTTGATGACACGGCGGCCCCACACCCACAGTCCTACGGAAATCCCCACACCTCCGTAACCAGCACCCAGAGAGGAGTTGGCGCCTTCTGCTGCACGCTCTGTTCCTGAGAGATCACCCACAGGGCAACCAGGGGGCCGATAGCATTGCTGGAAAACGCGTTACACAAGGTTACAGTGAAGGCTGGAAGACTAAATTTGTTAGAGAGATCACCCACAGGGCAACCAGGGGGCCGATAGCATTGCTGGAAAACGCGTTACACAAGGTTACAGTGAAGGCTGGAAGACTCAATTTGTTAGAGAGATCACCCACAGGGCAACCAGGGGGCCGATAGCATTGCTGGAAAACGCGTTACACAAGGTTACAGTGAAGGCTGGAAGACTAAATTTGTTAGAGAGATCACCCACAGGGCAACCAGGGGGCCGATAGCATTGCTGGAAAAGTCGTTACACAAGGTTACAGTGAAGGCTGGCAAGACTAAATTTTCCTAGGAGATCCCCACAGGGCCGATAGCATTGCTGGAAAAGGTGTTACAGAAGGTTACAGTGAAGGCTGCAAGACTAAATTCCTGAGAGATCACGCCACAGGGCAACCAGGGGGCCGATAGCATTGCTGGAAAAGGTGTTACAGAAGGTTACAGTGAAGGCTGGAAGACTAAATTTGTTAGAGAGATCACCCACAGGGCAACCAGGGGGCCGATAGCATTGCTGGAAAACGCGTTACACAAGGTTACAGTGAAGGCTGGAAGACTAAATTTGTTAGAGAGATCACCCACAGGGCAACCAGGGGGCCGATAGCATTGCTGGAAAACGCGTTACACAAGGTTACAGTGAAGGCTGGAAGACTAAATTTGTTAGAGAGATCACCCACAGGGCAACAGCACTGAGGGAAAAGGTGTTACAGAAGGTTACAGTGAAGGCTGCAAGACTAAATTCACTAGAGTTTTCGTCCATAGGGCAACCAGGGGGCCGATAGCATTGCTGGAAAAGGTGTTACAGAAGGTTACAGTGAAGGCTGGAAGACTTAATTTGTTAGAGAGATCACCCACAGGGCAACCAGGGGGCCGATAGCATTGCTGGAAAACATATTACACAAGGTTACAGAGAAGGGTGGAAAACTAAATTCACTACTTTTCATCTACAGGGCAGCCAGAGGGCCGATAGCATTGATGGAAAAGGTGTTACACAAGGTTACAGTGAAGGGTAGAAGACAAAATTCAATAGAGAGATCACCCACAGGGCAACCAGGGGGCCGATAGCATTGCTGGAAAAGGTGTTACACAAGGTTACACAGCGAAGGATGGAAAACTAAATTCACTACTTTTCATCTACAGGGCAACCAAACGTGTTACACAAGGTTACAGTGAAGGGGTGGAAGACTAAATTCGCTAGAGTTTTCATCTAAAGGGAAACCAGGGGGCCGATAGCATTGCTGGAAAACGTGTTACACAAGGTTACAGTGAAGGGGGTGAAGGCTAAATTCGCTAGACTTTTCACCCACAGGACAACGAGGGGACATAATCAGCACTGCTGGAAAATGTATTACACAAGGTTACAGTGAAGGGTGGAAGACTCAATTCGCTAGACTTTTCACCCACAGGGCAACAGCATTGCTGGAAAAGGTGTTACACAAGGTTACAATGAAGGGGTGAAAGACTGAATTCGTTAGAGAGATCACCCTCAGGGCAACCAGGGGGCCGATAGCATTGCTGGAAAACGCGTTACACAAGGTTACAGTGAATGGTGGAAGACTCAATTCACTACTTTTCATCTACAGGGCAATGAGGGGGCCGATAGCATTGCTGGAAAACGTGTTACACAAGGTTACAGTGAAGGGTAGAAGACTGAATTCGCTAGAGAGATCACCGACAGGGCAACAACACTGATGGAAAAGGTGTTACTCAAGGTTACAGTAAAGGGATGGAAGACTAAATTCACAAAGTTTTCGTCGATAGGGCAACCAGGGGGCCGATAGCATTGCTGGAAAAGGTATTACACAAAGTTACAGTGAAGGGTAGAAGACTAAATACGCTAGAGTTTTCTTTCACAGGGCAACGAATGATCCCATATAATTGCTGAAATACGTATTACACAAGATTACAGTGAAGGGGTGGAAGACTAAATTCGCTAGAGAGATCACCGACAAGGCAACAGCACTGCTGGAAAACGCGTTACACAAGGTTGCAGTGAATGGTAGAAGGCTAAATTCACTACACTTTTCACCCACAGGGCAATGAGGGGGCCGATAGCATTGCTAGAAAAGGTATTCCGCAAGGTTACAGTAAAGGGTAGAAGACTAAATTCGTTAGAGAGATCACCCACGGAGCAACGAGAGGGCG
>JABMCL010001122.1:62500-65000 GCA_018857735.1 Alviniconcha marisindica | reverse complement strand
AAAAAAGGGGGTTGCCCAGAAGATCTGCGCCTGTTGTTGTCTGTTGTCCCATTAAAATCTGCTTCATTTTTGAACCTTTTGTGTTTTTGGATAATCTAAATAGTGTCAGAAAAGCATCGGATAAATCGTACCGATAGGCCTACACAGCTGCAAAGGTCAGGTACCGGTGACTGACTGCAGTTCTGCACTTAGCCGTCGATCACTTAAATATGCACAACTTTGGTCAAAATACAAACAAGACAACAAGTTAAGATGCATTTCTATAGGGCTCCCATATTAATATTGTTCGATAATAGGTGTATTAACATCATATACTTTTCAGCGGTATTTTATTTCATCGGCATTTGAACACAGAAAAGGTTTATGTAAGTTAGAATAAGTGCAACGAATCTAGGTCAAAAAGCCAGATACGTCAATATCCCTGACAGCACCGAGTATGTACTAGCTGCCTCCAGTGAAATTTAAATTTATAAAATTTCATGATAAATGCTTGAAATTAATAATAAAAGTACATTTATCATGCGTTCATCAACGCCCGAGCGCTCACATGATACAATTTAACCCAAATATGATATTCTATAAACATTGAGCACAGTCCTACCAAAACAATTTAATAAAGTACTATACAAAAACAATTAAACAGATAAAGGGTCACAAAATCCCCCAAAAGGCAACAAAGCCAAAATTACCAAGTAAAAAGTATTACAAAACCTTTGAAATTTCACACACAAACACACACACACACCCCACAAAAAAACACACACACACCCCACCAACCCACACACACACACACACACACACACACACAACACACACACACAACAAAAAGAACTTCAAAAAAAAACCCCGGGCCGGACCCAATTTCAACGACCGCAGAGCTACAAAAAATTTAAATGGAAAAGAGTTCGTCCTCAAAAAAGGGCCGTTTGGGTGTATTATAGGCTTTCTAGGAGTGCTGTCACAGAGCTCTCTAGATACGATTTTCTCAGCTTGGCTTTAAGTTCAAAAAGTTCGGCGAACTGTGTCCAATACTTAAGCGCCCAAAATTGATTGAAATGCGAACCCCCCCCCATCCCCACCCCAAAAAAAAAAAAAAAAAGATAAGGGGGAAAAGGAAGGGGGGAGGGGAGGGGGGGAGAGAGAGAGGGGAGAAAAGAGAAAAGAGAGAGAGAGAGAGAGAGAGAGAAAAGAGAGAGAGAGAGAGAGAGAGAGAGAGAGAGAGATGACAGGCAGACAGACAGAGACAGAGAGATAGACAGAGACAGACAGAGACAGAGACAGAGAGACAAAGAGACAGAGAAAGACAGAGAGACAGAAACAGACACAGAAACAGAGAGACTGAGAGAAACAGAGAGAGACAGATAGACAGACAGAGACAGAGACAGAGAGAGAGACACAGACAGACAGACAGACAGACAGACAGACAGACAGAAGCAAAAAGATGAACTTACATTCAGAACCGTCATGGAAGATGGAGAAGGCGTTGATGCTGATGGTGAACCCATAAAAAAAGGGCAGCAGGAACAAACCACTCTCCATCTGCTTTTCCTGGTGACAGTAATTGTGGTTCTAGTTAGTGAATTTTTTGGCCCCCAAAAAAGGGGGCCCCCCCCCTTTGGGGGGGGGGTTTTTTTTTTTTTTTTTTTTTTATGTAACCCGGTTTTTTTCGGTTTTTTTTCTTGGGGGATTTGGGGGGGGGGGGCTTGGGGGGCTTTCCCCACCCCCCCCCAAACCCCACCCCCTCCCCTCCCACCCCCAAAGACGACCTTGCTTTTTTGGTTTTTTGACTTGCTTGCTTTCCCTTATTTTTGCTGTTGTTGCTGTTGTTGTTACCTTATCCAAGACGATTTTGCGGACCGGAGGAAAAAGCAGACCCGTGAAAACCCACCTGACGCCAGGGGGGAGACAAACCAGGATGCCCGGGGAAACACGGGCAAAACAGCATCAACCAGAAATGTAAAAAGGGAAATGGACATTTATATTTCCATTAAAATTCTTTTTTTTTAACATCCCTGCCCATCATCCAAATTCAATGGTGGGGTGGGGGTGGGGGGGGGGGGGAGGCCCAAACCAAAGGGGCCCCAAAAAAAAGGATAGAAATAAAAAACGCAGAGTATAGCAGAAAAGGGGAGCAGAGCAGAAAAGCTTTGTAAGTAGCAATTTTGGGAAAAAGAAAAAAAGTAGCGGGCAAAGCAGGCGCGGAAAGCGGCGCGCGGGCGCTTTTAGGGGGTTACCAAAGAAAAAAAAAAAGGGTTTGTTTGGGGGTTGTTTTTTTGGGTTTATACAGCAAAGAAGAAAGAAGAAGTAAAGAAAAGAAAGAAGAAAGTTGGTGGGGGTTTGGCGGGGGTAACGGGGAAAAAGCCCATATAGAGGGGCGCCGGCGGAAAAAGAAGAAAGAAGAAGAGTGGAAGAAGAAAAAAAGGGGAAACAATAGTAGTAGTAGAAGTAAAGAAGAGAAGCATTAGAGGCAGTAGTAGAGTAAAGCGGGGAAAGCAGGGGT
>JABMCL010001122.1:40000-52500 GCA_018857735.1 Alviniconcha marisindica | reverse complement strand
ATTGCCAGCTCAGAGTCAAAGAGGCAATGGTCAGTGAAGGGTTCTGATGATTGGTTCTTCTTTCTTCTTCTCCCAGTAATATCCAGGATCAATGTCTGATCAGAGAAAAAGTTCTTTGTTCTTTGCCACGACAAGTCGATGCTATACAAACGGTGTACAAAACAGGTGTTGTTAGAGCCCTCTATTCACACGTCTCATTTGCCGTCCAAATGATGAAATGGAAATAATTCACATCTCCCTAGTGTCTATACAGTTTCTGCAAGAACGCTGGGTCTTGTGTCCACCTGACACAGATTTACACAAACGCACTTGTGTACATTTGTGAGCTTGAGTTTCCCACCAACAGAACAGTTGGCTCCACAATGCCAGCCAACTCCACGCCCTTCACAATTCCCTCAAATTTGGCATATGATGTGCTGTGTGTTGGACAACAATTGACGCCGTATTTCCAGTCAGCCCCACGTTCTCACTCCCCCAACTGTATATATCGTTCGAGGTCATCTTCACGTCATTTTCTGACTTACATCATTATAGACTTACGTCATTACAGACTTACGTCATTGTTAAATCACAGCGTATACTGACTACCACATGTATATATTCCTAGTCATTCTTTTCAGTTTTGTCATTCTTACCATCAGTAACTACTTCTAGAGCCATCATTTCCTTTGGCTCTTCCTTCTCCATTCTATAATCTTGACGTCAGATTATTAATATTGTAATGACGTCAAAATGATTTTGTCATCATAGAAGGTTCGAAAGGAAGACCGCTATTTAGGGTGGCATGGGGGATTTTTTTAAATCTAAGCAGGCACGTATGATGTACATGCACGCTTCGAGACACGATTCTGTCATCTTGACTCAACCAACACAAACAGGTTTTGGTTTGTAGACACCTTCGACCAATCGCAGACTACTGAGTTTACAGCATGACTATCCCTGTGATCTCATGAATATGTAATAGAATTTGCTTTTTCAGATGCTATATGATTCGGGGCAATTTCGACCAGGATCGGGGAATTTCATCCTGCATCTCAGAGGAAGGTCGTCCAAACGTAAAGTGAACACACTCAACGAAAGGAAAGGCTAAAGAATGACACCCCAAACCAGTAATT
Organism: Alviniconcha marisindica; assembly: GCA_018857735.1. NCBI lineage: Eukaryota > Metazoa > Mollusca > Gastropoda > Provannidae > Alviniconcha > Alviniconcha marisindica. Next base: position 51,385 of record JABMCL010001122.1, on the reverse strand, counting down.
GTTTAGTGTTCTCAGAAAGACTAAATATGAACTTTTTCAGCATAAACGTGGAATTAGAGTCAACTCAGTACAAACAGTGTGAACCCGACCAAAGTGCTCTATTTCCGAAGGTCTAACTGGTGCTACAAAGTTGACAAATTTCTTTCATTTCATTGTTTTTCTTCTTCTTCACAGTTAGCCTACGTTCTTTAGGCCTTAGATTTTCAAGTAGTTAGTAAGTAACTTGGTGCTTAACGCCCAGCCAACCATCACCGTTATATCAGGGCGATTATCAAGTAGTTATAATCTTGACAAATAGTGTTAAATTGTTAAACACTGCTTTTAAATGCTGCTACCCTAGAGTAATAGAGGATGCTAATGTTATGTGAATGGCGTTTGGTCGAATAAAACGTATTTTCACCCCTTACAGAAACCCAGCATGTCGTACATCGTTGCCGTCCAATTCCTAAGCATGAAAAATTCTGGAAGTTTGGTTAACTCTAAACCCCAACTGCTAAGGAAAACATGCAAAATAACGCAAAATCTTTCACGGCCGTTTTCTTAAAATGGCCGCCATAACGCTTAGCAACTTCAAATAGCCATCACTTCAGTTGTGTTTCTACTACAGCCTACGTTTAAATACCAATATCATCAGCTCTTTTCTTTTTCTTTCTTTTTCTTTTTTTCTTTTACTTTTTTTTTAAAATTATGTACGTCGCAAAATACCCCCCCTCCCCCCCCCCGCCCACCCCATCCCCCTTAAAAAAGCTACTTAAGATTGGTTTTGTTGGAGAGGGTCACATTTATGACTTAGCAGTTTTCAGTTCTTTTTGGCCTGATATGCACTACCAGGCTGCCTGAGCGTTAAAAATCAGATACGTACTTTAAGTACCGTCGTGATTTCTTCTCCTGTAAACCTAACTTTGCCGTCTCGTGGTTGCAGGTGCAAATGTCTGAATAAGCGCGTGCGCTTGGCGCCGTGTCTTGTGCACCAGCTTTGTCACTTGGCCAAACAACTGTACTGGACTGTGTTGTTACAGGCAGCAAGACTTGGTTAGTTAGCAATCGGATTTTAACGCCTTGTCGACCCGCCTAGGCATTTTCAATGGGCAGTCTAAATTCACCGCTTTGGCCATCGTCTTGGTTCAGTTCGGTTCAGTTCAGTTCAATATGGTATCTCTGCGCTTGGAAAAGCCCGTATGCTCTCCATGGACACCGTGTGAACCGTTTCAGAAGCGACATTGGGGAAACTTCTGACGTGACGTGTCAGAAGTTTCCTCGATATCGCCTCTGAAACGGTTCACACTGTGACCCATATGCGCTCCGCCCCGTCTCTCAGAAGTTTCCCCAACGTCGCCTTTGAAACGGTTCACACTGTGACCCATATGCGCTCCGCCCCGTCTCTCAGAAGTTTCCCCGACGTCGCCTTTGAAACGGTTCATACTGTGATCCATACGTGCTCCGCCCCGTCTCTCAGATGTTTCCACAACGTCGCCTTTGAAACGATCCCCTGCCCAGCGTCTTGAACACGAGTTCCTCTCAGCTGCTTTGTCTTTCAAGTGCTGAGAAAGGGGGGCGGGGATAGCTCAGTGGTTAGAGCGCCAGACTCCTGATTGAAAGGTCGCGGGTTCGAATCCCTGCAGGAGCTGCGGGAGAATTTTCTTCTCCAGGGTCGACTTTCTGTGCTGACTCTTATTTCGGTATCCGTTCCGCCTCCGTGTTACCGTACTGCGGTAAAAGACCCCGGCAATTCTGCCAAAAGCGCAGGTGGCAGGTTACAGCTAAACACGCATACACCTTACGTATGTGGCTTTGCGTGAAGTGACATGGTGCATGGTTGTATGGTGTACACAGAACTTGCGCCGAGACGGCAGCAGTTTCATGTGGCGCCAGCCATGCCAGCGCTGTAAGTACACCACTTCGGTGGATATTCAAAAAACGCGCTATAGAAAGCTGGTCACTCACGTAGAACCGCATGCGAGTGCAGTGAGTCTGCTCAAGAGTTCTTCCTTCAGGTGATGCTTAATATTCTCGGATGTCGGTTGACATATTACGGACAAGCTGAGACCAATGCGTGAGCATGGTTCAACATAGCTTTACGTCCGCGGAAACCAGAAGGCTCGTTAGGACGGACAGCCCAGGGCGGCCACCTCGACTCTCACACAGCTCCTGAACTATGAAGTGCTCAAGAGAGCGAAGAACAGCGCTATTATAAGCGATCATCAATAAATCAAAAGAGCTGGTGGAGGGGTGGGTGGGTTAGGGGAGGAGCCAACAGTAGCATGATGCAAGGCCGTGACTGTATGCGTTGGCTGATGTAAGACTAGAAATTGTGAGGTATGGTCCTTGTTTTGTGTGCACTGGCATTGCCGTGGAGAAGGAGGACAGTCTGGGTGACGGTGACGGGACGCTGGCTGCTGATCTAACCCCTGCCCATACCGCTTTGGGCAAAACCGTTTGAGTCTGCATAATATGACCCTGTGATGGTGCTACTGGCAGACGGAGCATCAACTGATGCCACATGCCCCTTGTGGTCAAAGAAGACGCCGGTAAAACCGTTTCGGTATAATAATGACTCTGTGGTGTCGCTGTTGGCAGACGCAGCATCAATTAATGCCACATGCCGCTTGTGGTCAAAGAAGGCGCCGGTAAAACCGTTGATATGGCTCTGTGATGGTGCTGTTGGCAGACGAAGCATCAGTTAATGCCACAGGCCCATTATAATCAAATGAGAAGCCGGTAAAACCGTTTCTGCGTGGTGGTGTTGGCAGACGAAGCATCAATTAATGCCACAGGCCCCTTACAGTCAAAGAAGACGCTGTTAAAACCGTTTCTGCGTGACCCTGTCAAGGTGGTGTTGGCAGACGGAGCATCAATTGATGCACATGCCCCTTGTGGTCAAAGAAGACCGTTTCTGCATATGACTCAGTGACGGGCTTTCGGCAAACCTGTTTCTGCATAATATGATTCTACCACGCACCAGACATAGCTCACCCCCCAAAAAAATAAAAAATAATATAAAAATAATAATAATAATAAAAATAATAATAATAAAAATTATAAAAATTATAATAATAAAAAATAATGGATTAGCTCTCCATCTCATTTTTCACCGTTTATTAATCGTTAAGTGTCGTTTTGTGGCTTGATAAAGGGGATTACCCCGAAAATTCGCATGTTGTGTTTTGTCCTAACAAACAGCGTTATTTTGAACCTTTTATGTGTTATATGACCTTGTGATGGTGCTGTTGGAAGACGGAGCGTCAGGTAATTCCACATGTCCCTTGTGGTCAAAGAAGACGCCGGTAAAACCGTTTCTGTATAATAATGGCCCTGTGACGGTGCTGTTGGCAGACAAACGTGGCATCAATTAATGCCACATGCACATTGTGGTCAAAGAAGACGCCGGTAAAACCGTTTCTGCATGATATGATCCTGTCGTGGGCTTTGGGCAAAACTGTTTCTGCATAATATGATTCTTCCAAGCACCAGACATACTTAACTCACCCAGAAAAGATAAGTAGATTAGTTCTCCATCTCATTTTTCATCTTTTTTCACCCTTTAATTGTTGTTTATGTGCCGTTTTGTAACTTGATAAAGGGGATTACCCCGAAAATTCGCATGTTGTATTTTGTCCTTATAAACAGCAGTATTTTGAACCTTTCGTGTGTTTGGATAATATGGCCCTGTGATGGTGCTGTTGGCAGACGGAGCATCAGTTAACCCCTTCACTGCCCCAGCCTGCAACGTTTCCGGGATGAATGATGCAGGGACGCGCCTGCAAACAGTATATTTTCCGGTCCTGTGACATCTATTTTCAATGCTATGAGTTTTGATTTTTAAAAAAACAAAAAAACTTTCACACGTCAGTGCGAAAAAGAAGACCAAAAGGCTTAAGGCTTTCAAATTTCACACTTTTAATGGTCGTTTTCAAGTGACCTCACGACAGTGAAGGGGTTAATGCCACAGGCCTCTTGCGGTCAAATGAGAAGCCGGCAAAACCGTTTCTGTAAAATATGACCCTGTCATGGTGCTGCTGGAAGACCGTCAGCATCAGTTAATTCCACATGCCCCTAGTAGTCAAAGAAGACGCCGGTAAAACCGTTTCTGCATAATATGACCCTATCATGGTGCGGCTGGAAGACCGTCAGCATCAGTTAATTCCACATGCCCCTAGTGGTCAAAGAAGACGCCGGTGAAACCGTTTCTGTATAATAATGGCCCTGTGACGGTATTCTTGGCAGACAAACATGGCATCAATTAATGCCGCATGCACCTTGTGGTCAAAGAAGACGCCGGTAAAACCGTTTCTGTATACTAATGGCCCTGTGACGGTGCTCTTGGCAGACAAACGTGGCATCAGTTAATGCCACAGGCTCTTGTGGTAATAAAAGAAAACAGTTTTTTCCGTTGGACACATCCATGTTGTAGGTTGGTCGATGGGCGGAACAACGTGGCCCGGCCGTTACATCCATGGTCTTTGGTACGCACCGGTAAACAAGCATCCTCTTCCAGGCATCCACTGAGGTTTGGTGCGCATGTCCGGCCGTTTGGACACATCCATGTTTGTCAGGTTTGGTACGCATGTCCGGCCGTTTGGACACATCCATGTTTGTCAGGTTTGGTACGCATGTCCGGCCGTTTGGACATATCCATGTTTGTCAGGTTTGGTACGCATGTCCGGCCGTTTGGACATATCCATGTTTGTCAGGTTTGGTACGCATGTCCGGCCGTTTGGACATATCCATGTTTGTCAGGTTTGGTACGCATGTCCGGCCGTTTGGACACATCCATGTTTGTCAGGTTTGGTACGCATGTCCGGCCGTTTGGACACATCCATGTTTGTCAGGTTTGGTACGCATGTCCGGCCGTTTGGACACATCCATGTTCCAGCATTGTCTGACTCTCAGTGTAAATCAGTGCAGGCATCCACTGAGGTTTCTCGGTGCGCATGCCCGGCGGTTTGGACACATCCATGTTTGTCACCGTCCACCTAGCATGCTGGCGATGCCAGTAGGCATTGTATATATAATATTCATAATAATATATTATATATATATATATTATATATTCCGTCACACCTTTAGGTCCAGCCGCCGGCCGGTGCAGAAACATGAGGCTGAGTCGGCCACGCCATGCAGTTTTACACGTTAATATTCAGTTGTTGTCTGTTTGTTTGTTTGTTTGTTCGTTCGTTCGTTCCTTCTTGTTGTTGTTGCTTGTGTGTGTGTGTGTGTGTGTGTGCGTGCGTGCGTGCGTGCGTGCGTGCGTGCGTGCGTGCGTGCGTGCGTGCGTGCGCGCGCGCGCGCGCGTGTTTTCTTGTTTTTGTTGTTGTTGTCGTTTTGGAGGAATACAGCAATATTATGACTACCTAAGTTATTATTTTTGAGGCTTTAATGTACACATTATTGTTGATCTTGTAAAGCGCTCCCCCTGATCAGTAACCGTACTGGCTGACTAGGCGTAAAACACCAAGTTACTGATCAGTAACCGTACTGGTTGACTGGGCGTAAAACACCAAGTTACTGATCAGTAACCGTCCTGGTTGACTGGGCGTAAAACACCAAGTTACTGATCAGTAACCGTCCTGGTTGACTGGGCGTAAAACACCAAGTTACTGATCAGTAACCGTCCTGGTTGACTGGGCGTAAAACACCAAGTTACTGATCAGTAACCGTCCTGGTTGACTGGGCGTAAAACACCAAGTTACTGATCAGTAACCGTCCTGGTTGACTGGGCGTAAAACACCAAGTTACTGATCAGTAACCGTCCTGGTTGACTGGGCGTAAAACACCAAGTTACTGATCAGTAACCGTCCTGGTTGACTGGGCGTAAAACACCAAGTTACTGATCAGTAACCGTCCTGGTTGACTGGGCGTAAAACACCAAGTTACGACTACTACTTGTAAAGCGCGGTGTGCTCACCCGGCTTGTCGGTGACACCGATACGGCGCTATAGAAATGACGGCCCTTACTAGTAGTAGCAGTAGTAGTAGTAGCAGTAGCAGCAGTATTTGCCGGTCCGTCGGCTAGCTTATGCGCTTGACCCGGCATTTTACGGCTTGCTTCTGAAGGTGAATCTCTTCAGAGTGGAGAATTCTCTGAAATGTTTCAATTGACGAAAAAGACAAGTGTTCCACTTACTTCTCGCACTATACAAATACACGTCAGTGGCCGAGTCATGCTTCACTTGTTAGGCAACAGTAGCCACAGACATTGCTCTTTTCAACTGAACGTCCAGTCGCTGTTCTCAAGTCCCAGGGCTTTTCTCGGTTTTGAATTCACAGTGTCATCATTCCAGTGATTGTGGATTATGAAGCGCCTACCTACCACTTCAGTCGTTCCATTCATCACCTTCAGTGGAGATTGTCAATGCATGCTCACCTGGTTGCAGTCTTGCATTGACTGAGTTCAGCCAGAGTTTCTCGTTTTTGTTTGTTTGTTTTTTTGTTTTAGATTGTCTGTTCAAGTAAACTGAGTCTCCAGTTTGAAGCACGTGCGATGCAAAAATTGACGTCAGTAGTATTATGACCTCTTGCCATTTTATGACATCAAAACGGACACGATGGCATCATCTCTAAAAGCTGGGACTGAAGAAATCTTAGCGATGGCTGGCTTTTCCAATGACTGTCTTTTTATAGTAAACACTGCGGCAACAGCGTGTAGTCAGTCAAGTTAAAAACCGTTTGACCGCTAGTTCCGGTCAAACGGCCTCGTACATGAGCGATGGCATTTCAGTTCAGTTACAACGTCGGCGTGGTAATAATAATAATAATAATAATCATCAAAGGGAATTTGTAGAGTGCTTTCGGCGACCAGATTCAAAGTGTTTACAACTTAAAGAAAAACATGCAATGCCACACAATCTATACAAATCAACGGAATTATATTTAGTTAGCGACAACTTTGATAACAACACAGTAAACTTCACAATCAAAGGGAAATGCTGATACAGATAATTATTGTAAGGAGTCCGGCTTTCGTTTTGGCGTTAACCAGCCACCATACCGAGTCGAGTCTAGAAATAGCCCGAACAAACCAGAATGAATACCTCGGCACTCCCCTACCTTACACTGCGGTTACGTGCTTGCGGGACTAGCTACATTGGCTTGGGCCTAGTTCCACGCGCTATAGCCACACAGTCGACTGAGTGGAGTCGGTCTCGGACCGAAGCCGGACGACCGGAGAGGGGAAAACGGTGAAGGATACGGTTTGAATGATTCAAAGTTGCCTACCTTTTTCTGGCACGGACCACCTCTTCGGTACAATCCCATCTGAGAGAGTGTACATGTTTCCGGACGTTGCCGCTGACGCAACCGACACATGTGCACAACAACGTGCTTCACTCATGGGCAAGCACTTTATACCCCCCTCCCTCCTTCCTCCTCGCCTCCCCCGTCCCCCTACCCCCTCCACTACCGCCACCACCACCTATTGCCCTCCCCTCTGCCCCTTTCGTCTTAGAATCTCTCTCTCTCTCTCTCTCTCTCTCTCTCTCTCTCTCTCTCTCTCTCTCTCTCTCTCTCTCTCTTTCTTTTTTTTTTTTTTTTTTTTTTGGCGGGCTGACAAACTAGGCTTTACGGCATGTTGCACACAAAAAAGAAGAGAAAAACAAAAACAAAAAACAACAACAAAGCAACGTGTGAATGAATGACAGCTTCATTAACCTACAAGGTGGTCAGTGATAAGAGTAGCCAATTCGACCTACTTTCCAGCCGTACCGAGACTGAATTTTGTGGAAAAACAAAAGCGGTGTACCACGAGGGAAAATGCCTTACCTCTCGAACGAATTTCCACAACAGCCACGCGCGCGCGTGGCTGTGATTCAGTGCACACGCGCGCGCGGGCATGCGTTCTTTAGCGGGATTGTGCGACGTGAACCGCTGTGCTTTGTGAAAAACTGTGTACCGCTCTCGCAGGCGTATTCGGCTCAGCGATAATTATTATGCGGCATGCAGCTCGAAAGGAAAGGTTACTGAATAAAATGACCAACTAAACAACGTCAGGTGACTAACAAGTTTTTCAGCGCATTCATAATCAACAGATAATTGGAGAGAGAGAGAGAGAGAGAGAGAGAGAGAGAGAGAGAGAGAGAGAGAGAGAGAGACAGATGGTTGATCGTATTTTGGCCATAGGCCCATATACAAACCGCAAAATACAAAATTAAATTATGCACACAGACAGACAAATAAGACATACAAACAGCAAAACACACAGACAAACAAGACAGATATCAACAAACAAACAAACAAACAAACGACAAACAAAAACAACAAACAAAAGAAAAGCGGACCAAAAACAGTCACACCGGGATAATGAGACATTATGGTGGAAGATGACGACAAAGTAATGTTTGTCGACCAGTAAAGTGGAGTTATTTCTGGTCAATATCATCCCAGGTGCTTACACATCTACATATAGTTTTCTTCTGTTGATAGCATGGAAAATGAACTTTGATAGCAGTCGACAATCTTTAGTGTTTTTCCTTCTCAATATGTTCTGTAACGACTGAATACCTTTTGTTCAAGGAATCTGTTTCTTAGATCCGTGTACAGAGGACAAATCAAAAGGAAGTGATCTTCATTTTCAACCTGGTTTTGGCAAAATACACAGTTTTTGTTTGTAGGGCAGTCACTGTATCTGTACATATTGCTATTTATTGGAAGTACACCAAGTCGGAGTTGCGTCAGCGCTACTCTGAAACAATATATCTATAACTGATAAATATTTTTCTGCTCCAAACATAACTTTGAAAGATCGATACATTTCATATCTTCTTTTTTTTGTCTCTGATGTCAGAAGTCCACTCCTGGGTGAACATGTCTAACAATCATTGCTTGAAGACATACAAAAAAAAAGTTTTGACGCCTCCAACGCCGCCTTGCTGTAATCATGGCAAAGTAAAAGCCAGTTTTACACAGGAGTTCTCGTACCTCCGTTGCCCAACACTGTTTCCCGTTTTTATCAAGATTAACAACCATCCTGTAGGCCTGATTAGGTAATCTGCTCTGCGGTTCCATATCACGCACAGTAAGCGAAACCAGTACTTAATACAACGAACATATGAGGCAATAAAAAGAGGGGGAGAGAGAGAGAGAGAGAGAGAGAGAGAGAGAGAGAGAGAGAGAGAGGAGAGAGAGAGAGAGAGAGAGAGCTGAGACAGAGAGAGAGAGAGAGAGATGAGAAGAGAGAGAGAGAGAGAGAGAGAGAGAGAGAAGAGAGAGAAGAGAGAGAGAGGAGAGAAGGAGAGAGAGAGAGAGAAGAGATGGAGAGAGAGAGAGAGAGAGAGAGAGAGAGAGAGAGAGAGAGAGAGAGAGAGAGAGAGAGAGAGAGAGAGAGAGAGAGAGGAGAGAGAGAGAGAGAGGAAGAGAAAGAGAAGAGAGAGAGGACAGAGAGAGAGAAGAGAGGAGAGAGAGAGAGAGAGAGAGAGAAGAGAGAGAGACTGAGAGAGAGAGAGAGAGAAGAGAGAGAGAGCGAGAGAGAGAGAGAGAAGAGAGAGAGAGAAGAAGGAAGAGAGAAGGAGAGAGAGAAAGAGAGAGAGACTGAGAGAGAGAGAGAGCTGAGAGAGAACGAGAGAAGAGAGAGAGAAGAGAAGAGAGAGAAATAGAGAGGACTGAGACAGAGAGAGAAGAGAGAGATAGAGAGAGGAGAGAGAGATGAGAGAGACTGAGACAGAGAGAGGAGAGCTGAGAGAGAGAGAGAGAGGAGAGAGAGAGAGAGAGAGAGAGAGAGAAGAGACTGGAGACAGAGAGAGAGGAGACGGAGGGAGAGGGGGGAGAGAGAGAAGAGAGAGACTGAGAGAGAGAGACAGAGAGAGAGAGAGAGAGAGAGGAGAGAGAGAGAGAGTAAGAGAGAGAGAGAGAGAGAGAGAGAGAGAGAGAGAGAGGACTCGCCAAACTCAGTGACAAAAACTTTCGCTATTCCACAAACTGAACTAGGATTTTTTATACAGAGACACTGTTAGAGCCGGAGCCGAGCTTTTGCACGGCCGCCGTCCACCTTCGTCACTATATGAGTAACGTCGCATCAGCGCCGGCTCAGTCATGGCGGCAACAGCCGTGTGTAATTACCTCTCTATGTACTACGTTATACAGTGAGGCCGACTGGGCATCGGCGGCAGAGAGCGCATCTGTCACAGTCGATGCTGCCGCAAAACGGCGGCCAGGCAAGGGTTCTGTCCATGATGACTGCACTGAGCAGCCCGCGTCAGAGTCGGTAGTGTTTTAGTGGTGGTGGTGGTGGTGGGGGTGTGTGTGTGTGTGTGTGTGGGGGGGGGGGGGGGGGGGGTGGGGGGGTGGGTGTGTGGTGTGAGTGTGTGTGTGGGTGTTTTGTGGGTGTGTGTGTGTGTGGTGGTTTTGTGTGTGTGTGTGGGTCAGTGTGTGCGAAAGGTGCCAGCAGTGGTTGTCCATGATGTGTGGGCTGTGTGTGTCGTGTGTTGTGGTGGTGTGTGTGGTGTGTGTGTGTGTGGTGTGCGTGTGTGTGTGTGTGTGTGTGTGATGTGTGTGTGAGTGTTTGTGTGTGGTGTGTGTGTCACGTGTGTGTGTGTGTGTGTGTGTGTGTGTGTGTGTGGTGTTTGTGTGTGTGTGTGTGTGTGTGTGTGTGTGTGTGTGTGTGTGTGTGTGTGTGTGTGTGTGTGTGTGTGTGTATGTGTGTGTGTGTGTGTGTGTGTGTGTGTGTGTGTGTGTGTGTGTGTGTGTGTGTGTGTGTGTGTGTTGTGTGTGTGTGTGTGTGTGTGTGTGTGTGTGTGTGTGTGTGTGTGATGTGTGTGTGTGTGTGTGTGTGTGTTGTGTTTGTGTGTGTGTGTGTGTGTGTGTGTTGTGTATGTGTGTGTGTGTGTGTGTGTGTGTGTGTGTGTGTGTGGTGTGTGTGAGTGTGTGTGCCGTGCATTGTATGTGCCATTTATGTCAGACAGACTGAAGGGGCACTCAGTCAAGTTCTCACCATGAGTGCCGGTCAAATCGACCCGAGTAATTCACTTGACGGACTGAGCTAAACACCGGACAATTAAAATGCCATGCACGCGGCATCGAATTGCTCAGTCATTTCAGTCTTGGTCTTCTTGGCTAGTTCAGTCTTGGTCTTCTGGGCTTGTTCAGTCTTTCATATTGGTTAGTTCAGTCTTGATCTTGGCTAGTTCAGCCTTGGTCTTCTGGGCTAGTTCAGCTCTGGTCTTCAAGTTGTCTAGTTCAGCTCTGGTCTTCAAGTTGTCTAGTTCAGCCTGAGCTCTGGTCTTCAAGTTGTCTAGTTCAGCCCTGGTCTTCAAGTTGTCTAGTTCAGCTCTGGTCTTCAAGTTGTCTAGTTCAGCCCTGGTCTTCAAGTTGTCTAGTTCAGCCCTGGTCTTCAAGTTGTCTAGTTCAGCCCTGGTCTTCAAGTTGTCTAGTTCAGCCTGGTCTTCAAGTTGTCTA
>JABMCL010001242.1:125000-138240 GCA_018857735.1 Alviniconcha marisindica | reverse complement strand
CCCCGACTCCCCCCCCCACCTACTGTCCCCCACCCAGTCTCCCTCTCCCACCCCTATCTCTCTCTCCTGCCTCCTTCCTCTTTCTCTCCCCCCCATCTTTCCTCCCTGTGTCTCTCTTTCTCCCCCCTCTCCTCTCTCTCTCCCCTCCCCTCTTGCCCCCCCCCACCCCACCCCTTTTTCCCCTCTCTCTCCCTCTCCCCTCTCCTCCCCACATCTTCTATCCCCTCCACCCTATCTTCTCTCCTCTCTCTCTCCCTCTCTCTCTCCCTACGTCTCTCTCTACCCTCTCTGTCTCTCCCTTCTGTCTCCCCTCCCTCCCCTCCCCATCCACCCCGGCCTTTCTCTGTGCCCACCACCCTATCTTTCTCTCTCCTATGTCCCCATCTCTCTCTCTCTCTCTCTCTCTCTCTCTCTCTCTCTCTCTCTCTCCCACCCCTATCTCTCTCTCTCCCCCCTCTCTCCCTTCTGTCCTCTCCTTCCACTTCGCCTCTCTTCAAAAGAACAGAACCCAGAAGTGGACCATGTGAACTAACGAAATTCCGGATGGTGGGAGGGGGGGGGGGAACAGTATCGTACCCTGGCTGGCAAGCTGCATGACCACAGCCAGCTGTCTGCATTCCAGCCTTCAGGTGAATCACACGCCAGACGGTCAACGCTTTCATGCTCGTGCTCTAGCTTTCCCCCCTCGTCCCTGCAACCGTAAGGACCGCGAGGACCTCGCCTCGCCCCGTCTCACCACAAACACAATTAGCTCCCAGTCCGAGTCCCAAGTCCCGGGTCCTCTGAGAAAGGAACAACCGTCTAAAAGCGTGTGGACCTACCAGGTGTAGTACATGCATGCACAGCTCACTGAGTGTACTAGCTGTGCTGTACTGGGGCATCTATCTATCTGTGGCTTCAGCTTTGTCTTCCACTGAGATTGGTACACGTACACTGTACACGATTTTTCTGCCTGAAGGGGCTCGATTTTCCGCGACACGCCCCAGGCCTACGTGGCTTACTGGATCGAGCCGGGCGGCGTGGTCTTGAAGGCAGACGAGGGGTGAGAGAGATAGAGAGAAAGGGGGGGGGGGAGGGAGGGGGGGGGGAGACAGAGAACAGAAAACGAGATTGTGTGTTGTGTGTGTGTGTGTGTGTGTGTTGTGTGTGGTATGTAAGAAAGAGAGAGAGACAGACAGACAGAGACAACAGACAGACAGACAGCAGGACAGGGAGCAGGCAGACATGACAGGTTGAGAGAGAGAGAGAGAGAGAGAGAGAGAGAGAGAGAGAGAGAGAGAGAGAGAGATTGGATTTTAACGTCCCGTCAACCACGCAGGCAATCTCCAAACACTAGTTTACGACATCCTTCCTTGGAGGAAGGTGCCGGAAAGCGATGCTTGGATTGTGCCACGCAGGGTCACCTCAGGACGACACAGAGAGACGAAAGAGAGACAGACAGACAGACAGAGACAGAGAGAAAGAGAGACAGAGACAGTTAGTTCTTGGAATTCAAAATCCCATCAACCGAATAGGGTCATCGCAAGACACACACACACACACACACACACACACACACACACACACACACACACAGTGTTAGTTCCCGGATTTTAACGTCCCGTCATCCGCATAGGGTCACCTCAGGACCAGAGAGAGATAGAGAGAAGGGGTACATGCAGACACCCCTCCCCCAACACTCGAACCCACGCCCCATAGTGAAAATACTTGAGTAACTTGATTGTATACGCCCAGTCAACCAGGACGGTTATATTGCCAGGGCGATGGTGAAAATACACAACCTGATGATTGTGATCACTCTACAGAAGAATAAAAAGAGAGAGACAAAGACAGAGAGAGGACGAAGGGAAGGAGAAAACGAATGAGAGAGGTGGAGGACGAGGGCGAGAGAATGATGTCACAAGGAGAGAGAGAAGGTCGTAGGGTTGTTATTCAGAACCTGTACTTTCGTAACTGATTCGCACAAAGAATGATTGCTTGATTATTTTCATTTAACGTCCAGCAAACCATGAAGGTTATAACAGGGTTCGCACTTGAAAGAAACGGCGAGATGGGACTTGGAGCAAGATAGCTACAGACGGCGAGATGGGACTTGGAGCAAGATTGTTACAGACGGCGAGATGGGACTTGCAGCAAGATTGTTACAGACGGCGAGATGGGACTTGGAGCAAGATTGTTACAGACGGCGAGATGGGACTTGAAGCAAGATTGTTACAGAAGTCGAGATGGGACTTGCAGCAAGACTGCTACAGACGGCAAGATGGGACTTGAAGTAAGATTGCTACAGACGGCGAGATGGGACTTGAAGCAAGACTGCTGCAGACGGCGAAATGGGACAAACAAGGTTGCTACAGAGGGCTAGATGGAACAAGCAAGACTGCTACAGACGGCGAAATGGGACAAACAAGGTTGCTACAGACGGCGAAATGGGACTTGAAGCAAGTTTGCAACAGACGATGTCGTCACCAGTCGTTAAGGGTAAAAACCAGTCTGCCGATGCAACACTCACTCGTCAGCCGTGTCAGAGCATTCTAGCTCATTCAGTAAGACAACGGGATCCATTTTTCAGTCATTTTCCCCACAGATGATGACTTTTCCCTCCCAAAATGCTCAGTTTACGACGTCCTAAGAGACAGTTAACGGCAGCGTTAGCAGGCCGGGAAACATGCAAGACGAGCAAGGGAAGTTCAGCTTTGTCACCCAGACAGCACAATCATTGCCCATCTGGTCTACAGTTTCGCCGCAAATTGTTTACAAACCGCAACCGCAATTCAGAACAACGTACGAGAGGCGGAGGATGAGGAGAAGAAGAAGAAAAAGACAAGACGATCTCGAGCACGAGCGCACGTGAAACACTTCCTTTCAACAGCACTATAACTAAAACGAGCGCTCACGAGGCGTCTGAGACAGAGGTGGAGAGAGAGAGGGGGGCATTATACAGAGAAGACAGACAGAGAGGGAGGGACAGTTATACAGAGAGACAGAGACAGACAGACACACAGAGAGATGGACAGTTATACAGAAAGAGAGACGCAGAGACAGAGAGAGTTTCAAGCGGGAGACCCCGCTGTGAGCCCACTTACAGTGCCTACACACATCGCCCTGTTTAGCACTTGTAAAGCACAAGAGGAAAGCACTTGAAACTTGGACATGAAAGAAGAGGGTCGACTTTGAGCCCGATGACACGGCGTGCCCGCTCGCATGGCGCCCCTGTGTTGTCGGGAAGTAAAGGGGAAGTCGCTGCGCCTGGCTCGCGCCTTTTGAAGTGTGACGCGACTGGTGACGATCAAAACATGATCAGGCCTAATAATGGCCAAGCCACTTGACACTGACTTGTGTCAGGATTAAAGGAAGGGGAGGAAGGAGGTGGGGGGGGGGGGGGGGGGGGAGGGGGCGGGTGCATAGAAAATTGAGCAAAGTTACGAAGTGCCTGCCGAGGGGGGGGGGGGGGGGGGGGGGGGGGGGGGGGGGGAGGGAGGGGGGCGGGGGAAAGGGATGGGGGGGGGTTAAAAGGTAATAAAAACAACAAAGGGCCCCGTTTTAAACCGGCCTGAAAACCTTTGGGAAAGGGGAAATCTTTCAACATTAAATTTGTATATTATTTTATTTTCACCTTTCTAAACTTCCACGGCAATATTGCACAAAACTTCCTTTATATATAATATTAGCTAAATATCAGTTTTTTTGTTGTTGTAACCGCAAAGAAAACAGCAGAGGGGAGGTATGGAAGGGTGGAGGGATGGGGGGGAGAGGGGGAGGGGGGCTTGAGTGGAAAAAGACCGCACGAGAGACCGCACGATGAGACTTGGAATAATTGTGAACAAAACCAAAACGTTTCTGTTTCCAAACTGGAGTCCTGGACTTCGTTTGCCGCAGAGAACTGTAACTACTTACGGGTATAATAAGAATCAACACAAGGGAGTTAATTAGCGCTCGAATAATACGTAACACACGTACAACAACAAAGACCCGAGTCGCCTACGGTAACTCTCGCCTGGGATGCGTGTAAATACAAGGTACATAAACTCCACCAGAGGTACAGCCTCAGTAACTTTTTTTTTAATGCCCCGTCAACCAGTACGATTATATCAGCGCGAGATTAAAGGCGGAAATGACGTATAGGACAGTCAAGTCATACTTTCATCATCCCTCAGAGGGCAGTTCAACTAACTACTAAAGGCTCATTAATTTAAAAACATGTAAAAGGAACATCACAGTCGCAGGTGTGGCTAAGTGCGTGAGCGACTACATGCCCGAGAAGACCTGTTGAAAGCCGTGCTTCACCCACGTTTAGAAATACTTTCATAAGAAGGCTATATATAGTGTTATAGCGGACATGGTTTTTCAAGCACACACAAGGCGAGGAGTGGGGGGGGGGGGGGGGGGGGGCAAGACAAGATACATGACGGAGAGAGACAAGATAGAGTGAGAGAGAGGGAATGAGAAATATTTTGGCTCTCTGTCTGTCTGTCTCTGTCTCTCTCTGTCTGTCTGTCTCTCTCTCTCTGTCTCTCTCTCTCCCCCTCTGTGTGTGTGTGTGTGGGGGTGTGTGTGGGGGTTGTGGGGGGTGTGGGGGTTTTTTGGGATTTCACGGAAAGAAGACAGAGACAAGGGAAATACCACCATCATCACCTCTAAGAAGAAGTTAGCTATTTCTTGGATTTCTAGCGTCCAGTCAACCGCATTGGGTCGCCTCAGGAGGAATCATACATTCAACATTCCCTTAGTACACCATTTGGAAAACACGAGTGACAAAATCAAAAGAACAAAGAAGAGCGGGCACGTCGAGGAGGAGCTAATTAAAGCTGCATTGAGCGGAACATCCTCCTACACAAGTTTCTTCTTTTCTTTCGTGGTGCTTTACGTCCACAGAAACCGTATGGCTTATTCGGGACCGGGGAAGACTGCTATAGGGAATGCGAGCCCAGGCCCACCTCCGTGTTCACACAGCTCCAGAGCTCTGAGGCTCTGGTGTCTTCCCTTCTTTCATGATGCTTTACGTCCACAGAAACCGTATGGCTTATTAAGGGCAGGGGGAAGAATGGGAAAGAGAATGAGAACCCAGGCCCACCTCCATGTTCACACAGCTCCTGTGCTCTGAGGCTCTGGTGTTTTTGTTTCTTTCATGATGCTTTACGCCCACGGAAACCGTATGGCTTATTAGGGACGGGGGGAAGAATGGGAATAGGGAATGAGAGCCCAGGCCCACCTCCCTGTTCATGCACACATCTCCTGAGCTCTGTACTCGAGTTACGTGAGCGCTGACATATAATTATACATTCTCACCTTGCCGAAAACGGACAGACATGGCTCTGGTTCCAGCTCCGGTCTCTCCAGCTTGACCACGCCCACCCAGCCATAGTCGTACAGCTCGTCGTAGTCGTTGGAGTTGCAGAGGCCCAGTGGATGCAGCTGTAACAATCAAAGCATGAGACCGGTCAGAGAAAGGAAGGGAAGTTCAAAACACAAGTCACTAAATCGCAAGTAAAACGTTGGACCACAGTTCTCAATATAGAACCGCCTACGAAAAGGAAAACGGTAACTAAAACAATAGAAGAGGAAGCTAGAGAGAAGAAGAGAAAAAGGAAGGGGCGGGGGACGGAGGGGCGGGGGGGGGGGGGGGGGGGGGGAGAGAAAGGGGGAGGAAATGAGAAAGATTTTGGGATTTTTGTCTTTTTCCTTTTTCTCTTCTTCTTCTTCTCTTCTCTCTCTCTCCCCTCCCTCCCCCTCCCTCCCCTCCCCCCTCCTCCCTCTCATTCTTTTTGACGTATTAATGTTGCCGTGTTTGTCACCAGGGTTTGTGAATACAGTATTATCTATCTATTATCTACCTATCTCTGAAAACAAAAAGCCCAAGGGGGGAGAGAGAGAGAGAGAGAGAGAGAGAGAGAGAGAGAGATTTTTGGTTGGCATCTTTTTTGTCTAAAAAAAAAAAAAAAAAAAAAAGGAAAAAAGAGACACGAGGGAAAAAAGAGAGGAAGGAATGAGAACATTTTGGTTTTTTTGGGTTTTTTGCTCGTTTCCCCCCCTTGAAAAGACTAAAGAAATAATTATATATTTAAAAAAATGCACGGTTATCCTAATTGGTATTCACGAGCATGTTCCGCTCGCTTAAAGAAGATGCACAGTTAATACGGAGGCTTTGATGTTTTGAAAGAGGAGAGTAGTTCGGAGATAGTCTTGGCAACCTTACGGCATCCCAACCGTTCAGGAATGCACAAGAAAGACATCAATCGAAAACATTATCGCGATACATCCTTAGTAGCATTCCTTTTGGCCTTGCTTTTGATCTTTTTCTGATATGTAAACAGCCTAATCGCGCGATAAGTACGAAAAACGCGCGTGTTTTGGAGATATGTAGCTATCATGCACGCGGCTAGCTGAGAACAAATTGGGCAGATAGGAAACCGTTCTGCTCGCTGCTTTATTAGATTTGTTGGCAGCTGCCGACTAAAACGTTTCTTCTTCTTCTTCCTCTTCCTCTTCTTTTTCTTAAAGGGGACAGAAGCGAGAAAGCGTCACGGGCTCTATCGATAGGAATGCACACACACACCCGCACCACGCACGCACGCACGCACCACGCACGCACGCACGCGCACGCACGCACCACACACACACACACACACACACACACACACACAGCCCCCTAAAATTATAAAATGGTACCAACTGCGCCAAAGTTATCAACATCATTCACTAGCTTAGTGTTGATTGTAGACTCTAAAAGATTCTGCTTCACTCACGGGCCTGTGCTGAAACTGCCGGAAGAGTAGTTGTTGGGGAAGGCACCCGAGTCATTAAGGCCGAAAACCCCAACTACGTATGCTTCCCTGCTGCTGCCATATTACCTTTAGTCAGAGACAACAACTAACCTGAATGTCACGAGAGATCAAGGAACACGGACCGGTGGGGGCAAGAAAGGGGTAGGGGGGGGGCGGGGGGGTGGGGAGAAGAAAGGGGGGACGAGGAAAAAAGGGGAAAAAAAGAGAGAGGGGGGAAGTGGAAAAAGAGAGAAGAGGAGAGAAAAAGAGAAGAAAAAGGGGAGAGGGAGAGAGATTGATTTATGATTGATTTATTAAACTTTTTTTTCAAGGGGAAGATATTAAGCACAAAGGCCGACTCCCTATTTCCGTTGCTACAATACTATTTTAAAAAAGGGGAGGGGGGGGGAGAAGGGAAAGGGAAGAGACAAGAAAAGAAGGAGAAGGGGGGGGAAAAGAGAGAGAGAGAGGGAGAAGAAGAAGAAAAGAAGAAGAAGAAGAAGAAGGAAGAAGAAAAAACCCAAGGTGAAAAGCAAAACAAAGGGACTCACATATCGCCTTGCTCAAATACTTTTAATAACCAAGACATTCATAGTGAAAGGAGAGGGGGGCGGGGAAAAAGAGAGGAAAAAAAAGAGAGACAGAGAGAGGAGAGAGAGGGGGGGGAAGAAAAGAGAGAGAAGAAAAAAGAGAGAAGAAGAGAGAGAGAGACGAGATTGATTGATTAAATTATTTTATAAAATATTCCAAAGGGACCACAATCTGCCTTGCTACTACTTCTAATAACCAAGACTTCATAGTGAAGGGAGAGGGGGGGGAGAAGAAAAAAAGAAAAAGAAGAGACAGAGAGAGAGAGAAGAGAGAGAGAAAACAGACAGACAGACAGACAGACAGACAGACAGACAGAGACACACAGAGAGACAGAGAGAGAGCTAGAGCTAGACAGAAGAGACAGAAAGAGAGACAGACAGACAGACAGAGACAGAGAGAGGCGTACTTCTTTTATTCAATGATACCGTAAGCGGAAACACTACACTTCTGATCCATCCCAGTCTGTTCCGCAGACCTCAATCAAGTGGATAATATAGGATCGACCCCTCCCCCCTTACGCACACACACACCCACCCAGGGAAACAGACCACCGCACAACCTTTCGCCGCTGTCTTGTGAACTCGACGTGGCCGATAAAGCCGAAGGTATTATCAGCGAACCCCCAAGTTGCCAGCCGCACACAGCATGATAGGTACAGAGAAGAGAGAGCGGTTATGTAGAGGCTGCATGCACACGGTCCTACAGTAAAACCTATTCGGTGTGATCCCAGTACATGCATGTACTTACTAGAAGTGTAGTAGTATTAGTAGTATTAGTAGTAGTAGCAGTAGAAGCAGTAGTAGTAGTAGTACTAGTAGTAGTAGTAGTCAGTCTTTGCTGTGTGAACAGACTGCGAGCTGCTAACTGAAACTCGCTTCGAATTTTGTTTAAATGATTAAAAAATTTTTTTTTTTTAAAAAATGAATCTATCGGATTTGAACACAGGTGTCGTCACTAACAACCCCCCCCCCCCTCCCTCCCTCCCTCCCCTCTCCCCCACCCCAACCATCCATCTCCGGTGGGCTACTCGAGGTACCGGAACGCAGAAGTAAGTAAGTTGGTGTTTTACGCCCAGTCAACCATTACGGTTATATCAGGGCGAACCGGAACGCAGAAACCAACGTTCTCTCTAATGAGAATCCACAAGGATTAAAACGAATTGACCTTAGACTATACATACACCACACCTACCAACTGAAACCGACTGTAATAAAAGAGAGAAAACAATTCAACACACGTGTTGCACGATGCATTTCGGTCATTATACTATGCGCAGCGACGTATTCATTTCTGCCATTCGACCGTAGCATGAAACAAGCTGTTGAGGTCCAATATTTTATCATCATCACCATCATTATCATCATCATCATCATCATGTTTACTCGCCGCTTAAAAATTACAGTTCTGCACAGGCAGAGTATGGCTATAAAAGTATTGCTATAAAAGTGTATACAGTGTCATAGTAGTATTACTCTTTAAATCCTGCACCGATGTTGCACTCATCGGCTGCTGGCTTGCTCGTTTTTCGGCTCCTTGGTGCTGGCTGAACAGCACCGAAACATTTTATGGTTAATTGTATATAGTCGTCGACAGGTTTTCACAGACGACACCATTAAACCCATAATCAGACGTAACAGGCCGGACGGGTCAAGCCAGACACAATGACCGCAGTGCACAGTTAGGGCCAGGGATAGACAGGGATAATAACCAACACAGAAATTATACACATACGCTAAACACAGATGAGAGGCTGCTGTCTGTGGTTCGTAATGATAGTCATTATGAATTAGTTGATGATGACGAGCTGCGTCAGTGTCACGTAACTTCCGGTTTCAGACCATGCACTCACTGTCTCGAGTGGGTAGAAAAACCCTCTCCCCACTCCCTTTTCACACACACACACACACACACACACACACACACACACACACACACACACACACACACACACACACACACACACACACGCACGCACGCACGCACAAACACTCTCTCTCTCTCTCTCTCTCTCTCTCTCTCTCTCTCTCTCTCTCTCTCTCTCTCTCTCTCGTCAATCAGACGAACATTGGTAACTG
This sequence comes from Alviniconcha marisindica, assembly GCA_018857735.1. Classification (NCBI taxonomy): domain Eukaryota; kingdom Metazoa; phylum Mollusca; class Gastropoda; family Provannidae; genus Alviniconcha; species Alviniconcha marisindica. Next base: position 128,813 of record JABMCL010001242.1, on the reverse strand, counting down.
TTTCAAAGGCAACGTCGGGGAAACCTCCGAAAGAGACGGGGCGGAGAGCGCATATGGGCTTTTCCGAGAGCACAGATACCATCTTGAACGGAACTGGTGTCGATAACGCGCAGGCGCGCGAGAGAGGGTCAGAGAAAAGTCAGACATCTCGTAAAGCACTCTTCTGCAGCTTGACCCCTACTCCAAGGTTCCTATAAACCTCTAACCCCCCCCCTCCGACACACACACACTGGACCCACCCCCCCTCTCTCTCTCTCTCTCTCTCTCTCTCTCCCGTCCGGTCAGACTGGACCGACAGTCTCCGTGTCTGTCTGTCACACCTACAAAATGAAGTGTCCCCTCACTTAACATTCCCCGACCCTTAGTGATAAGCATGTCTAGCCCTTTGTTTAGTAGCTAGCTCTGTGACTGTGTGACTCCTTGACCCTCAATGGTGGGTCATCGATTTGGGGGGTGGGGGGGAGGGGGGGGGTAGGGCGGTGGGGAGGGGGGGGGGGATTTCTTTTTAATGTCTATGTATGTGTGTGCGCGCAAGCCACGTCATCGCGGGACGTCTATTGTTCCATGACTGTTGACTGTGACACTCGCTTATCCAGAACAGCAGAAGACCATCTGTTATTTTGCAGGCCCTTTGGTTTTACGGTTTTTGTTCTTAGTTTTTATGTTGGTAGTCTCGGGCTCCTCGGCCTTTCGTGCGCTAGGTCATTTATCGTTGTATCGTACTATCCTCTCTGTGGTCGTACTATCCTCTCTGTGGTCGTACTATCCTCTCTGCGGTCGTACTATCCTCTCTGTGGCCTTACTATGTCTGTGGTCGTACTATCCTCTATGCGGTCGTACTATCCTCTCTTTGGTTGTACTATCCTCTCTGTGGTTGTACTATCCTCTCTGTGGTTGTACTATCCTCTATGCGGTCGTACTATCCTCTCTGCGGTCGTACTATCCTCTCTGTGGCCGTACTATGTCTGTGGTCGTACTGTCCTCTCTGTGGCCGTACTATCTCTGTGGTCGCACTATCCTCTCTGTGGTCGTACTATCCTCACTGCGGTCGTTACGTCCTCTCTGTGGTCGTACTATCTCTGTGGTCGTACTATCCTCTCTGTGGTCGTACAGTCCTCTCTGTGGTCCTACTGTCCGCTCTGTGGTCGTGCTATGTCTGTGGTCGTGCTATCCTCTCTGCGTACTATCATCTCTGCGGTCGTACTATATCCTCTCTGTGGTCGCACTGTCCTCTCTGTGGTAGTCTGTGCTTTTACCGGCCTGAGATTTGTGTACGAGCCACTACAGGTTTCTGTTTGCCAGGCCTGGAACTCCTCGATATAGTGTAACAGGTCTTTCTTTCCTTGCCCTGGGCCTCCTCGATGTAGTGTAACAGGTCTTTCTTTCCTTGCTCTGGGCCTCCTCGATATAGTGTAACAGGTCTTTCTTTCCTTGCTCTGGGCCTCCTCGGTATTTTGTAACAGGTCTTTTTTCCCCGTTCTGGAACTCCTCAATATTTTGTAACAGTTCTTTTTTCTCCTGTTCTGGCACTTCTCAATATTTTGTAATATTAGACCTTTGTTTCCTTGCTTTGGGACTCCGCGATATATTGTAACGTTTTCTTTTTCCCTGCTCTGGGACTCCGCGATATTTTGCAATATTTAGGCTTTTGGTCTCCAGGTCTGGGTCTCATATTTGAGAACAGGCCTCTGTTTTCCTTGTATCAAGTTCCTCAACATTTGTTGACTGGGCGTAAAACACCAAGTTATTTACTTACTCTTCAATATTTCGTAACAGCAGTCTCCGTTTTCCAAGTATGGGACCCGTCAAGCCTTTGAGAACACCAGTTATTCTCAGCTTTCGTCCTGAGGTCAAGCATCCTCTGGTCACAAGTCTTAATTTTCCATCTCTCAGCATGGGACAACCTCTACTTTTGCGGAAAGGTCCCCCGACTTCCGTCTCTGTTTCTTTGCGGTTGGCCTTCTCACCCAGCTCCTACAGCGGTAGGCCCTTATTCTCCGGATGCCCCCTACTGGATGTGCAATCCTTGGGTTTCAGTCATACACCTTTCTTTTCCAAACTAAGCCGTAGTTGAAGGTGAACACAGATCTCCCGCTCTTCCGCTACCGTTTCTGTTTGGTGGTGGTGTCGTTGTCGACAGTGTGTGTGTGTGTGTGTGTGTGTGTGTGTGTGTGTGTGTGTGTGTGCGTGCGTGCGTGCGTGCGTGCGTGCGTGCGTGCGTGCGTGCGTGCGTGCGTGCGTGCGTGCGTGTCTAGGTGTGAAGCTTGTGCACACACACACACACACACACACACACACACACACACACACACACACACACACACACACACGCACGCACACACACACACACACTCACGAACGCACCCACGCACGAACACACACACACACACACACACACACACACACACACACACACACACACACACACACACACATACACACACACACATTAGACACATCACACACACACACACACACACACACACACACACACACACACACACACACACACACAATCACAGAGTTAGAGAGACAGAGACAGAGAGACAGAGACAGAGACACAGAAAGAGACAGACACAGACAGACAGACTGAGACAGAGACAGAGAGAGACAGAGAGAGGAGAAACAACACAGACAAAGCCTATGCAGGTCCCCAGGTGGGAACGGGAGTTATTTCAGCACAGCTCGGGAGACAGCTGTAATCCGGACCCCTGAACCAAGGCTGTATATATTTACAACACAGCGGTGGAGTAGCCTTCACACGGCACGGCCCGACGTGGTGAGAAAAGGACAAAACAAGCAAACACTGACAACATAAATTGGCGGGAACGGTCACGTGAACCTGGCGAGAAGGCAAAAAAGTGTCGAGTGGCGGAGTAGTTATTTTTTTCTAGTTTTTTTGTTTTTTTTCTGTGTCCCAATAAAGAACGAAGGTGTGTGTGTGTGTGTGTGTGTGTGTGTGTGTGTGTGTGTGTGTGTGTGTGTGTGTGTGTGTGAGAGAGAGAGAGAGAGAGAGAGAGAGTGTGTGTGTGTACGTGTGTGTGTGGGTGGGTATGTGTTAGTATGTGTGCGTACGTGTGTGTGTGTGTGTGTGTGTGTGTGTGTGTGTGTGTGTGTGTGCGTACGTGGTGCGTGTGTGTGTGTGTGTGTGTGTGTGTGTGTGTGTGTGTGTGTGTGTGTGTGTGTGTTGGGGGGGCTGTAAGGTGATCGTTACTGTCGTAGTTGCAAACCAGGTTATCACCGAGGAAGGGAGGGGGGGAACGAGGGAGGGGAGGCATGCCTATATTATACCTCTGTGTTCCTACTAACTATGGTGAAGTTCACCACACAGTTGTTAGACCATACGGCTCTGTGACACTGAGCTGTGGGGACAATACAGCTGTGGGACACAGAGCTGTGGCGGGACAACACAGTTGTTGGGCCATAGAGCTGTGGGAAAATACAGCTGTGTGGCACAGAGATGTGAAACTATATGGGCAGCTATGTGGCACAGAGCTGTGTGGCATAGTGCTGTGGGACTATACAGCTGTTGGGACATACAACTTTAGGGCTATTCAGCTGTGGGACACTACAGCTGTTGGGACATATAGCTGTGGGACATAGAGCTGTGACGCCATACAGCAGCGGGACCATACAGCCAGATAGATAAAGAAGATAGGGAGAGACATAGGCACAGCACAGAGACAATTGGCGGTCAACCGTGAGAAGAGAGAGAGAGAGAGAGACAGAGAGAGACAGAGAGAGAGACAGAGAGAGACACACAGAGAGAGACAGAGAGAGAGCGACAGAGACAGACACACAGACAGTGAGACA
>JABMCL010001242.1:115000-120000 GCA_018857735.1 Alviniconcha marisindica | reverse complement strand
AAACTCGTATACCCCCCCTACACACACACTGTAATTATGTAAACACACAGACACACACACACACACACACACACCACACACACACACACACACACACACACACAGAAACACGCTGACCGCACACAGGCTCCAACACAAAGCCACGCAGACCAGGTCAGGGTGAAGCAACAAAAGGGCAAGCATAAGAGAATTGTGTCAAGCACGTGATAGTATCGCAGCGGAACAAGATGGACACCAGAACAAAACAGGAACAGAAAACGATGAAGGGCATGGGGAGAGCGGGGGGTGGGGTGGTGGGGGGGGGGGGGGAGGGAGGAGGGACTGGTGGAAGATGGAGGGGGGGGGAGGGGAGGGGGCTAGAGAGAACGGAAGAAAAATGGGAAAACGAAAATACAGCCAGTAGGTTTCAGCTCCAGGGACATTCTTGGACAAGCTTATGACAATAAACCACGTTAAAAAGAAAGGCAAGGGCGGATAACCTGGGCACACAGCAAGGGGGGAAGGAGGTGGGGTGGGTGGGGAGGGGGTGGGCAGGGGGAGGGGAAGGATAAGTCAGACACAGATGGGACACAATCTCTGGCCAGATCCAGACCTCTGGCATTTGCCAGCAGCGGAAACACTTCTCGCTCAAGTTGCCGTTTTTAGTCAGCTAGTGCAACAATATTCCCCACTGCGGGCACCTCGTAGCATTTTCCTTGGCTGGAGAAATAAAAGCTCCGTAGAGACCTGACCCAGCTGTGTGTATCAGACGGCGCCTTCATCAGTGAAAGCATGGACAGTTCTAGATTTAATAATAATAATAAAGAGTATTTCTATAGCACCCATCTACTGTACTAGGTGGGAGCGCAGGGCGCTTTACAATAACACTAACCACACACACACACACACAACACACACACACACACACACACACACACACACACACACACACACACACACACACACACACACACACACACACACACACACACATGTCGGACCTTCCGCCGGACGTTCCAATATTTTAACATCCTGTATCGACCGCACAGTGTAGTAGTAGTAGTAGTAGTAGTAGTGGTAGAACAAATAGTAGTTAAAAATCAGATTTAACGTCTCGTCGACAGCACAGGGTCACCTCACGACGAGCAGCTGAAGAAAGTGGAGACGAATCTCCAGTCTTCAACAAAAGATATTTAAAATAGGATTTTAACGTCCTGGTCACCTCACGCCGATAAGATGAATCAGAAAGAGAATCTCCAGTCTTTAACAAGACATTTAAAATAGGATTTTAACGTCCTGGTCACCTCACGCCGATAAGATGAATCGGAAAGAGAATCTCCAGCCTTTAACAAAAACATTTAAAATAGGATTTTAACGTCCTGGTCACCTCACGCCGATACTTGAGATGAATCGGAAAGAGTATCTCCAGTCTTTAACAAGAGACATTTAAAATAGGATTTTAACGTCCTGGTCACCTCACGCCGATAACTTGAGATGAATCTGAAAGAGTATCTCCAGTCTTTAACAAGAGACATTTAAAATAGGATTTTAACGTCCTGGTCACCTCACGATGAGTGAATCTTCAGTCTCCAGCAAGAGGTATTTAAAAATAGGATTGTAACGTCCCGTCAACTGCACAGTTACCCGCGGACAAGCAAACACCGTCATAAGTCAGACCACCTTTAAGAAGAGGGGAGGAAGAATACGAAGAAAAATAAACAAGGGGGAAACAGCTCGATGCAGTTGTGTTGGCAACAGTGACAAATTGGCGTTCTGACGATGCCTACACCTGCACAGTTGGCCGCTTGTTGATGTTTTCCTCCGCTCCATCTTTCACCTGTTCTCCCGCTGCTGCAGCGTGTTTTCCTTTCTTACCTGCACCCGTGAACCCCACCCACCCATCCCCACCCCTTTACCGCCCTCCCCCCCCCCCCCCCCCCCCTCTATCTTCATCCCCCGCCCCCTCACCTTCCCCCTTTTCCTCCGTCTGTAGACAGGCTAGTTTTCATGTGCTGCGGCGAGCTGTTTCTATGGCTTGTATTCAACTACAGGACAATGTGCTGTCACTACTCCCTATCTCCCCATGATGAAATATTTCGATCGTCTTCCTCATTCTCTACCCACCCCCACCCCCCCCCCCCCCCCCAATACCCCATCCAGCCCCCTACCCTCCTCCACACCCCACAACTTTCTCTCCATCTTCATTCGGAGTCTACCCCTCTCCTCGTCCGCCCTGCCTGTCCATCTACTTCCGGTTCTCATACACTTCCGGTTCCTCACATACTTCCGGTTTCTCCCATGCCGGTATAGGTACTACTATTGAACCACATTAGGGATCACAGTCACCTCGAAAAAGCACGTCACTACACTAACGTAATTGATACTTTTTTCAAACTCAATGTGAAGCGCGCTTTTAAAAGTTCGAGATGAGGAGGGAAGGATGTATAAATTAGTCTTCGCAAAACCGCTGAGAGAATAATGCCACGCCCTCTACCAACCCACATCAAGAAAGAGGAAATAAAAGATCTGTAGTCAAAGTAGAGCCCGTTTTTTTGTCGTTGGGTGCATGGGGAAAAACACACTGCATCATCGTCAGATGTTCAGTGTCGGTCTCTCTGTCATGGCAGTTAAAACTGTGCGCATAATTCGCACGCCCAGATAACTACATATGTAGCTCAAGGCTACGTTTGCGGCATACTATAAATCACCAGCTACACTTCTATTTTCGTACCTTTTTTTTTCTGTCGTCTTTTTTTCCATCTCTCTTTTCTATATATAGCCAAAGAGAGTTCTAATACCAATCACTTGAAGAAAGGTAACAAATAAAAATAAAAATAAAAAATAGATGTAAACGTCTTGTTTAGAAACAAATCCCATCGCTAAAAATATGTGCCCCCCCCCCACCCACCCCACCCCCACCCCCACCCCACGCCACCACATCACAACAGTTGCACACACACACAACACACACACACACACACACAACCACACACACACACACACACACACACACACACACACACACACACACACACACACACACACACACGCACGCACGCACACACACACTACTTAAAAACAAATGCGGTTTCCATCTCGCGTATTCTGTGCATTGCAAGTTCATAATCCACTCCGCAGTGCAGCCCCTCTCTCTCTCCATTTTTAATTTTTTTAATTTGGAGAGGGGGGAGGGGGGACGCGGGGGGGGGGGGGGGGGGAGCCGGGGGGGAGGGGGGGGGTGGGGGGGGGTGGTGGGGGGGGCAAGTTGTTTTCAAGTGTAGATCTCACTGTCTGCTTCCTTGATGAAGACTCTACCCGCACAAATTTACGACAGGTACTCAGGGACAACCCTTCATGCGTACAAAGCTCATCGGACGGAGCGACTGGGACCCACAGCTCAAGCTGAGAGACACACAGCCAGGAACTGTATCGGAAGCATGCAGATGCTTTTGCCAGCGTTTCACCCGGAATGCTGCAACCGTTTAGGCGTGAATGTGAGCAATTTGCATTACCTATGGCCACGGGGAAATGAGTTTTGTCCAATGAGTGTTGACGATTTCAGCAGCAGAAACAACACCCCAAGGCATTTTGAGGTAGAAGATGTAGAAGCTGAACATTTTCTGAAGGAATTGGCTATGCTGAATCGATTTCTGGATTTTTGTTTTAGTTTTGTGGTCAAAATAACCGTTTTTTTGTTTTGTTTATTTGTCATTCAAACAGGGTTTTGTTTCTTTTCTTGTTTATTTTTTGTTTTTTGTGGTGGTCACTCAAGCAGGTTTGTTGTTGTTGTTGTTGTTGTTGTTGTTGTTGTTGTTGCAGCTGCTGCTGCTGCAGCTGCTGCTGCTGCTGCTGTAATTCAAGCAGGTTCTTTTGTTGTTGGTCACTCAAGCACTTTTATTTCTTCGCGCACACCCATGACAATCAAAACAACACATAGATAATTGAATTCAACGCCCAGTAAACCACAGAGGCGAGTTCACTTGGAGAGAATATGAAACGTATTAAGACCGCTTTACTTCTTAAAGTTGCATAACTTCCTCGCTCGCCTGTATTATTCAACGTAGCGGAAGCCACAGCAAGCAAGAATAGAAGAATTTATTGTGTGACGGCTCCAGTGTTTACTGGGCGGTGTCACTCTTCTTTGGCTGCGGGGATGATGGCCTCCGAAACAAGGGACGTGATTAACGCCAAGGGAAGCAACCCTAGCAGGAACGATAACCTTAGACAGCATCAAAGACGCGAGGGGGCAAGGCGACACCGCCTAAACAAGGTGTGCAGGGAGCATAAAGCAAAAAGCGGATATTACATACACTGAGGCCCTGTTATAAAAGTATCCTGTGGTGAAAATGAGGATGTAAGGTGTGGAATGGAGGGGTGAAGGGGAGGGGGGGGGGCGGCGGGAGAAGGTAAGTAGGGTCAAGTGACCGAGTTGGGGGAGGGGGGGGGGAGGGAGTAGGGGGGGGGGGAGTAGGCATTTTGTTCAAGGAAACTAATATGTGCCTGCGCAAAATCCTGGCCGTCTACAGTAGAAATATCAATTTCCAGATTAAAGATGGTTCAACGTACTCGTGTAAATGAACACACACACACACACACACACACACACCACACACACACTCACACACACGCACACGCACACACACACACACTCACTCACTCACACACACACACACACACACACACACACACACACACACACACACACACACACACACACACACACACACACACACACACACATTGGCGCGCGAGCGAGCACGCACATATACATACGTACGCACACATTCACACGCGCGCGCACATGTGCGCGAGCAAACACACGGGTACACCAATTTAATGTGGAACACACACACACACACACACCACACAGGGGGGGGGGGGGGGGCAGAGAGAGAGAGAGAGACAGAAACTGTGCATTTTCGTGGCACTTCATGTCCAGCAAAAGAGGAGGTATCCCAAACATTTTAGCGGCTACTCTCACTAAGACGTTAGCATACCTGTTGCTGAACGGCGATAGCTAC
>JABMCL010001242.1:110000-112500 GCA_018857735.1 Alviniconcha marisindica | reverse complement strand
CAGTTTGTCTTGGAAAGCAGAAAATAATGTGGTTTGTGGACACTGTCGTGTATTGTGGTGATCGTGCCTCCCTCTGTAATCATACACCTGATGTAAGGTCTTCGACTGCTAGCATATATATATATATATACGAACGACCGGAAACATCAATCGTTCCAGTCATCTCTTCACGAACGACCGGAAACAACAATCGCTCCACTCATCTCTTCACGAACGACCGGAAACATCAATCGCTCCATTCATCTCTTCACGAACGACCGGAAACATCAATCACTCCATTCATCTCTTCACGAGCGACCGGAAACATCAATCGCTCCATTCATCTCTTCACGAGCGACCGGAAACATCAATCGCTCCATTCATCTCATCACGAGCGACCGCAAACATCAATCGCTCCACTCATCTCTTCACGAACGACCGGAAATATAAATCGCTCCACTCATCTCGGCACACAAAACCGGAAACATCAATCGCTCCATTCATCTTTTCGCGTACGACCGGAAACATCAATCGCTCCATTCATCTCTTCACCAACTACCGGAAACATCAATCGCTCCATTCATCTCTTCACCAACTACCGGAAACATCAATCGCTCCACTCATCTCTTCACGAACGACCGGAAACATCAATCGCTCCATTCATCTCTTCACGAACAACCGGAAACATAAATCGCTCCCCTCATCTCTTCACGAACGACCGGAGACATCAACCGCTCTATTCATCTCTTCACGAACGACCGGAAACGTCAATCGCTCCATTCATCTCTTCACGAACGACCGGAAACATCAATCGCTCCATTCATCTCTTCACGAACGACCGGAAACATCAATCGCTCTATTCATCTCTTCACGAACGACCGGAAACATCAATCGCTCCATTCATCTCTTCATGAGCGACCGGAAATATAAATCGCTCCACTCATCTCAGCACACACAACCGGAAACATCAATCGCTCCACTCACTTCAGCACGAACGACCGGAAACAGCAACTGTTATTACTAATCTAACGACGACAACAACGTGTTCAAAAAAAGTAAAAATAAATCTCCTTCAGCACACTGAGCATTCAGATCAATGGGATCGTGCGCTGTACAAATGGACATCACAATCATCACAGTCATCACAGTCATCACAGTCATCACAGTCATCACAATCATCACAGTCATCACAGTCATCACAATCATCACAGTCATCACATCATCACAGTCATACAGACAACAATTCACAGTCATCACAATCATCACAGTCATCACAGTCATTCATCAGACATCACAGTCATCACAGACATCACAATCATCACAGTCATCACAGTCATCACAACATCACAGTCATCACATCATCACAGTCATCACAATCATCACAGTCATCACAGTACATCACAAGTCATCACAATCATCACAGTCATCACAATCATCACAGTCATCACAATCATCACAGTCATCACAATCATCACAGTCATCACAGTCATCACATCACACAAATCATCACAATCATCACAGCATCACATCATCACAATCATCACAGACATCACAGTCATCACAGCATACAACATCACAGTCATCACATCATCACAGTCATCACAATCATCACACATCACAGTCATCACCAAATCAAACTGGCATCATGAGAGCTTGCTTGAGACAGATCGCCCTACTCCTCCTTCCCCCCGCCCCCTTCTCACCCCACCCCCCCCCCCCCCCCCTTCCTGCTGCTGATGCCGACTCGCCCTGAAATACACCCATGATGCTATTAGTTGTTGTCACCCTGTCCTGTGTTGTTACTTTTTTTTAATTTTGTTGTTTATCTCTCACTGGCGATGTGTGGGCGCATTCAGTAATATGCTAATTAATGCAAGCTGTGTTTCGCCATTTCGAACCGAGTGCGCTCTTGTCCTCCTGACGTGTTTGTTTGTTTGTTTTTAATTGTTGATATAATACCGTAGCTTAACTGAACCTTTATCTCTCTCCCCCCCGCCCCGCCTTCTCTTTCTCTCCACCATATCATCTCCTTTTCTTTCCCCCACTGTAGGTCTCTTTCCCCCAGGTACGGTTCACTGGGCGTAAAACTCAGCTATCTCTTCCCCCCCCCCCTCCTCTCTCTCTCTCTCTCTCTCTCTCTCTCTCTCTCTCTCTCTCTCTCTCTCCATGTCTCCCACCTCACCCCCCACCCTTTCCCAGCCATGCATTATTAGAGTGAACATATAATTCCGAAATTTCTGTTTAGAATTACGCGTTTATTTCCTTACACACGAGATCAGGCATTCCCTTTGATCTCTATAATCCATTCATCCTGATGTTTTTCCTATGCCAGTCCACCATTGCTGTGTTAATGAGAGAGCTTTGTCACTTTTTTATATTGCTCTTTGCCGAAACGGCTGATTTCTCTAACGCTCATAAACAATTCACAGCCGGTCGACCGTAAAACACTCTTCCAAAACGAATTCTCTCTCTCTCTCTCTCTCTCTCCCTCTCTCTCTCTCTCTCTCTCTGCGTGTGTGTG
>JABMCL010001242.1:92500-105000 GCA_018857735.1 Alviniconcha marisindica | reverse complement strand
TAGCACTGCACCTTGTTGTTGCAGCTCAGATGCGTTGTGACTTACGTTATACGTCATTATCGTAATGGACAAAACAACTGCTTCCTTTAAAGTCTTTTTCTTTTTCTTTTTCGCTCCTTGTTATTGATATTGTCGCTTTGCTTCTTGTTGCTGTAGTAGTGGCTTACGTGCTTTATGGCGGTCGTAATTCTGGGAGGATCTCTGTGTGTGTGTGTGTGTGTGGGGGGGGGGGGGGGGTGGGGGGGTGAGAGGAGGGTGAGGGGGGAAGAGAGGGGGGGTCCGTGTAAAATGTTCTTTCTCTATCTGTTCTTCTTGTACAGACGACGATGGCTTTCACGCTCGTGGCTACGCAGCAACTGTAATCAGGACCAAAATTTTTTTTTTTCTTCTATGTCAACTCCTTCAGCTCAACCCACCCTTTCAAATATTCCCCTACCCCTACCCCCACCCCCGCCCCAACCAACCTCTTTTATCCATCAATCATGTCAGGGAAGAGGGGTGGGGAGTGGATGGGGGGATGCTTTATTTTATGTCTTTCAAATATTTGTCCATCAGCTGTATCGTCGTCTACCTTTGGGCCCGTCTGATTGATGTCACCATGTCCACGCTGCTTTTACTTGTGATTTAATGACTTGTGTTCTCAAAAAGGCGTATACAATTTTTGAATGTGCGAGTCGTCCTGATGTGACCCTATGCGCTTGAGGGGACCTAAAAATCCTAGATCTAACTAACTAACCTGTCCACATTGCGATATGCGTCGTATATATTTTGCATGCAACACATACATGTATGCTGTATTGCTCGTAGAGGTAAAATGACAATTATTGCAGCAAGCTGAGGTGTGTGTGTGTGTGGGGGGGGGGGGGGCCAGCGGGAGGACAACGATTAAAAAAAAAATTCATATATATATGTCCAAAAACACACTCCGATCTGCGTACAGGGAAAGGTTTTTCGTTACTGTTTGTAGTTGGAAAAAACAAACAAACAAAAACTACACTTTCAAATGCTGGCTAATTGCCACACTTTGTAGAATTTTTCATTTTGTTTGTTTCTTTGTTTTTGCCCTCGCTCTCTCTCTCTCTCTCTCTCTCTCTCTCTCTCTCTCTCTCTCTCTCTCTCTCTCTCTCTCTCTCTCTCTGTGTGAATGTGTGTGTGTTTGTGTTGTATGTGTGCGTGCGTGCGTGCATGTGCGTGCGTGCGTGTATGTGCGTGCGTGCGTGCGTGTGTGCATGTGCGTGCGTGCGTGCGTGCATGTGTGTGTGTGTGTGTGTGTGTGTGTGTGTGTGTGTGTGGTGTGTGTGTGTGTGTGTGTGTTTCCTCCTTTTTCCGCCTTGTTTGTATAAGCTGTCTCCGAGTGAAGGAGAAAACGAGTACACTTGCTTGCATGCATCAACCTCAAAGCAGTCCGTTTATCACAAGCGGAATATGGGATACGCTTCTTATAGCCTGTAACAGCTGAAACATTTTAGCCAGGCAGCCATACTGGTTTTTGAACGTAAGGTTGGTTGGCCGCTAACTGGTGGGATGGATACGTGGGTTGGAGAGGACGTGTAAAGTAAAATAATTTTCAGTTTGGTGTTCAAAATTGGGGGCGGGAGGGGGGGGGGGGGGGGTCTGCGTTTTTTTTTCTTTCTGTTTCTTCTTCTTCTTCTTCTTGATGTGATACGTCGGTGGACCTAATTTTAGGTATCGATGCGACTTCTTTTTTTTTTGTAAGTAAGTAACCATAGTGCTTAACTTACACTGAAACCACAAGGTTTATTATGGACGGGGAGAAGGAGGGGAAAGGGGTATGGAGGTATAAGTAAATAAACATGGTGCTTAAAGTCCACAGAAACCATAAGGCTTATTGAGGACGGGGAGAAGGTGGGGAGGTATGGAGGTGGGGGAAGAGGGAGATTATAATACTTAGAGTCGCTACACTGTCATCACCAGAATGACTCCTGCATTAAGATGGGCAGCGATGAGAGCGGCCATTTTAATGTTTCATTAATTGTGAGGGACAAAGTCACAAGACTGTCCTCAGACCGCAACTTTTGAAGAGAAGGGAGAGGCGCCGAAGCGGATTCGAACCGAGGTCCCTCTGCTTACCAGCCTTACCGCTAGACCAAACCGGCTCACCATTATTTCCTTCTGTTTTTTCCTGACCCCCTCCCATCCACCACCCCAGCCCCCTCACCGGGATCCCCCCACCACCACCACCACTCCCACTAGTCCACCCCCCTCCCAGCAAAGTCGACTCTCCCTCCCAGTTCCCGCCTTCGTAACACGCGCGGGTGCGCGCACACACCTTTGGCAAAGCGGAAACAGTTACACGAGCAGACTGCTCTTGTTTTTGCAACTTCGACTCTTTGCTTATGCAGAAAATCTAATCCTCTACGCTTTGTTGCCACCTGCCCTTTGAAGTTGCAGGCAGATGCAGACAGCAACTTGCCGGCGATGTGACAGTGGGGAGGGTTCAATGCAAAACAGAACGGCTGCAGCTGCCGCTACTACTGCTGCTGCTCTCTCACCAGCATAGCATGAAGGGTCTAGCTTTTACGGAGGAGACTCTACTGAGACTTCTCCTGGCCGCTCTTTGTTCCCTTCTTTTCATCGTCAGCATCATCATCATCTTCTTCTTCTTGGACTCGCCCCAGCTCTTCTTCCTTCGTTTCATCGTAAGCATCATCTTCTTCCTGGACTCGCCCCAGCCCTTCTTCCTTCGTTTCATCGTCAGCATCATCTTCTTCTTCGACTCCACCCAGCCCTTCTTCCTTCCTTTCATCGTCAGCATCATATTCTTCTTCTTCGGTCCGTCATCAACCGGATTCTACTTCTTCGCCTTTGTTTCTTCTTCTCCTTTACCCCTCTCTTCTTCGTCTTCTTTTTCGTCGTTGTCGTCTTCCTTCCTCCTTTCGTTCTCCTCGTTACAACCAGTGCAGACTACACTGAAAGCAGTCTTCTTCAGTGTTGCTTTACGTCCACGGGGACTGTCAGTATACTGTACAAGGGGTGTAGTTTAGGTTCAGTTAAAACCTGTCTAACAACTAGTCCTTGCTAAACTACTGTTGAATAACAGAAAGAAATTACGAGGCATCATTTATAAAATATACATATATACGAAGTTTGAATGAATGCATGAACAGTTATGCACGAAGCATAAAAACGTCCACACAAACCTTGGACGTTCACAGCGCCAGATGCACACATGCATACAGTGCATACATCACTCAGTTAAATACATGTATTTAAAAGCATACAACCAGCAGATAGGGCAGCAGAATATATAACAGATTAAATGGATTAGATTAAAAGACCGAGATCCCACCCAGGTGGGAAAAGGGGTTGGCTATACCTAACGCTACAGTGTCACCACTAGAATGACTCACTGTATTAAAACGGGTAGCGATGGGAGCCATTTTAATGTTTCATTAAAACTGAGAGGGGCAAAGCCACAAGACAATGAGTGTCCACAAACCACAACTTCTGGAGAGAAATGACAGCCGAGCGGGAATGGAACCGACGTTATCCGCTGAATAGCGAGACGCCTTACCGCTAGGCCATACCGGCTCACGCTGGCAGGAACAGTTCGGTTCAGATTTGCTTTACGTCCACAGAGATCATAAGGACTATTAAGAACACGGCCCAGGACGGCCACCTCGACTGAGCTCTGGTACAAAGGTTGAAGGAGTTCAGTTCAATGTTGCTTTATGTCCACAGAGGCCATAAGGACTATTAGGGACGTAGAGCCCAGGACGGCCACGTCGACTTTCACACAGAGAGACAGGGACAGAGAGAGAGAGAGAGACAGAGAGAGTGAGACAGAGACAGAGATAGACAGAGACTGAGAGACAAGGACAAGGGGAGAGAGAGAGAGAGGGACAGAGACACACAGAGAAGGTAGCGGCTTATTGCACGTGTTTGTTCACTGATGAATAGACTGCGTACGCCGTGACAAAGGCTGTCTCTGACAGCTGTGGAGGGTCTTTGGTGATCGTAGACATACATGTATGGATGGCTTGGGCCGTTCTGTCGCCGGAGCAGATAGTTTAGGTCCAATTATGAGACTCCGGGTTTCAGAGAAGAGGGTCTACCTGCTCAGCTGAACAGACTGCATGGTCAATACTCTCTTGACCTACTTCAACGACACCCCTACACCGGGGCACTGGAAACGAATACCGCTTTATGTAACGGTTTAATACCGTGAACTCCAAAGATGAGAACTTAGGAAAACAAAATCGTTTCTCCCGTCGAAACTGATACTACTTTCATGATTGACACCACTTCTTTGAAAACGCCCGTTTCGGTCTAGTCTAACCTCAAAATGGATTCTACGATGGCGACTCTAGTTTCTCACCTCAAAATGGATGCGACACTGTTCAAATACATGCACTCTTGAATGAAAAAACAAACAAACTTAAAAACCGTTTGCTCCTCTGAGGTGTTAATCCAATGGTTGACGGAACGTTAAAATTCACAGAGCTCTCATCCTCTCTGTCTGTCGGTGTGTGTGTGTGTGTGTGTGTGTGTGTGTGTGTGTGTGTGTGTGTGTGTGTGTGTCTCTCTCTCTCTCTCTCTCTCTCTCTCTCTCTCTCTCTCTCTCTCTCTCTCTCTCTCTCTCTCTCTCTCTCTCTCTCTCTCTCTCTCTCTCTCTCTCAATGTGATAATTTAAGAATTTCATCATCTTTATTACAACATCATCAACAAGACTGAATCATCGCCATCATCTCTATTGCAAATTCATGTTATGTTCTTATCACCGTTCGTCTTGTAATCTTAAAATTAAAAACCAATTATTTACCTTTCTAACCTTAAATTTTCCGTATCGCTTGGGCATAATATAGTTTATAAACTAGTTTATAAATACAAAACCTTTTGACTCTTCAACAGCTCAGCCGTTCTTTTCTTCAGTGTACTGTTATGAAGTATGAAATCAGCCCTAATATAACCCCATGTAGTTGACTGGGCTCAAAGCACCAGTTAACTATCAAATTATGAACTATGGAATACATTTTCTTTACATCAAATCTGGATTCAAATTTCGTACTAGTTTTGCGTCCCTTTAAAAAATATATATATATTTTTAACGTAACCATGTTCGTGGTTATGGTCCAGGAAAAAAAAAAAAAAAAAAAAGTCGGAGGGGAAGGGGGGAGGAAGAGAGGAGAGCGGGGGTGTTACCCGTGACAAGTTGTTTGTGGTGCAAAAGGCTGTCGTTGTCCGTCGGCCTCTGTACCCTCCTATGTCAGCCCCACAGTTTAAGCGGTTGAGGTGCTACCGGCTTGACGTTGATTGCTTCCGTTAGGTTCGTGGGAGAGAGTTAGAGGGGGGGGAGGGGAGAGGGGGAGAGAGAGGGAGAGAGAGAGGGGGGGAGAGACGGGGTGGGGGGAGAGACAGAAACAGAGAGAGAGAGACGGAAATAGAGACAGAGAGAGACAGAGACAGAGAAAGACAGAATGACATAGAAACAAGGAGTGAGTGAGTGAGACAGACAGACAGACAGATAGAGAGAGACAGAGACACACACAGAGACAGACAGACACATAGAGACAGAGTGACACAGAGACAGGGACACACAGAGAGAGACAGAGACAGACAGATAGAGAGAGACAGAGAGACAGAGAATGACAGAATGACACAGAGACAAGGACGGAGAGTGACAGAGAGACAGGGACAGAGAGAGAGAGACAGAGAGAGTGAGACAGAGACAGAGATAGACAGAGACTGAGAGACAAGGACAAGGGGAGAGAGAGAGAGAGGGACAGAGACACACAGAGAAGGTAGCGGCTTATTGCACGTGTTTGTTCATGAATAGACTGCGTACGCCGTGACAAAGGCTGTCTCTGACAGCTGTGGAGGGTCTTTGGTGATCGTAGACATACATGTATGGATGGCTTGGGCCGTTCTCTCTGCGTAGTTTCTGGTGCGTGCGTGCGTGTGTGTGTGCGTGTGTGTGTGTGTGTAGACTGGCTTACCTACCGGTATGGAGAGAGAGAGAGAGAGAGAGAGAGAGAGAGAGAGAGAGAGAGAGAGAGAGAAATCTTTATCAGTGGATTGAAGAGGACGTCCCACAGAGCTTGCTGGTGGGCCAAGCTAATCATCAACAGCTCGCGTGATGATACAGAGCACGAGACCGAGAATATGCCACGCGTTTCAAAAGGAAAGGGAAGGGGGAGGAGAAGATAGGGGTTGAGGGGTGGAGCTAAACCCCCACCCATCCCTACCACACCTACCCACCACCAAAAAAAATAAGAAAGGAGAAAGGGGGGGGGGGAATAACTTCAGTTTTATGGGGATGTTTGTGTGAGGGAAGCAATTCTCCGAACCGTTTGCAGAACTTAGAAGACGTAAGAAGACGAGAAAAGAGGAGTGTGTGTGTGTGTGTGTGTGTGTGTGTGTGTGTGTGGATGTTTGTGTGAAAGAAGCAACTCAAGCAATTCTCCGAGCCGTTTTCAGAACTTAGAAGACGTAAGAGCGAGTGTGTGTGTGTGTGTGTGTGTGTGTGTGTGTGTGTGTGTGTGTGTGTGTGTGTGTGTGTGCCTACGGTTCTATCCTAAGAAAACCTGTCAGTATGGCCTGTTCTTCAAACGGATGGGCTGCTGACGGGACGTAAAAATCCAAGATCTGTTCCAGGAGCTCAACGGCGGGACTCTACACTAATCTTACCCACGTCTTATGTCTATAGATCTCTCTAAGACCATCTGTATTCATCTGTTTTCCATCACCGGTGGCTGGCTGGGTTTTGGACCATGAAATAGCACCGAGCCTGCACTATTATATACCGAAACGTACAAGGTCATTGGAAGGTTCATTGTTGCTTTACGTCCACAGAAACAATGAGGCTTATTTGGGACAGGGAGCCCAGGACGACCACCTCGACTTTCACACAGCTCCTGAGCTCTGACACTGGAAGGTAAAGTGAGCAAACATGGTGCTTAACGTCCATAAAAACCATAAGGCTTATTAGGGACGGGGAGAAGTGGGGAAGGGGGTATGGAGGTGGGAAAAGGGGGAGCTTATATACTTATCGCTACACTGTCATCACCAGAATGACTCTTACATTAAGATAGGCAGCGTTGAGAGCCATTTTAATGTTGGGACAAAGTCTCAAGACAGTGCCCACAGACCACAACTTCCGAAGAGAAAGGAGAGCCGAAGCGGATTCGAACCGAGGTCCTTCTGCTTACCAGCCTAACGCCTTACCGCTAGGCCAAACCGGTCCACACACTGGAAGGCAGGTGCACGCACTATTATTATTCCTCAAGATCAATTTCAACTTCCACTCCAGTGTTTTATATCGACAGGTTTAATGGATATGCCGAGATCAAGTGTTCCCGCTGAAAGCCCGGAGCAGCGCGAGACGACAGGGCACCTAGCAGTCAATGGCCGGTATTGGTAATGACACATTATCTCGAGAGCTTATTTGCACACACCTCTCACGGCCCCAGCCCTCGACAGTCGTTTGATGGGGCTCATCGTCCAGAACCTCGGTGCACGTGCGCGTTTAACGTTACACAGAGCTCAGGAGCTGTGTGAAACTCGAGGTGGCCGTCCTGGGTTGAAGTGTTGCTTGACATCCACAGAAACCGTATAGGCTTATTAGAGACGGAAGCCCAGGACGGCCACCGTCGACTTTCACACAGCTCCTGAGCTCTGTGGCCGTCCTGGCCTCCTTGTCCCTAATACGCCTTATGGTTTTTGTGGACGTAAGATAACACTGAAACTGAAACAACGTTCACACACACACACACACACACACACACACACACACACACACACACACACACACACTCCGAGCATCGCTTTCCGGCACCTTCCTCCAAACTCTGCCATATTTAATTACGCCACGGAAGGTGCACTTTTTATCTCCGCGCAGCTGTCCACCGACGCGGTCAGCGCCCTCCGAAAGGTTCGGGTACTAATATGACTGTAGAAGCAACCTAGAGCCAAAGCACGCACGTGAACATGAGACGCATCTGCCCCGGGTAAAAAAAAAGAAGAGTTCCGTCTCGATTCAAACGATTGTGGTTTTATTTGTACTGGTGTAAACTTTGTTGGCGTCTGTAAATGACACGCCTTGTTTTATTTAAGTTATTTGTAACAAACTTACTACAATTTGAACACCAACAAAAAACTGCTCGTTAGCTGACAGTTTTCTGGACCCTATGACGTAACTAAACACGGCAGTGGTTGAAGGAAGGATGTCGTAAACCAGTGCTTGGAGTTTCACACACACACACACACACACACACACACACACACACACACACACACACACACACACACACTCCAAAGCACTGTTTACGACGTCCTTCCTCCAACCACTGCCATACTTGATTACGCCATAGGTCTCGAAAAACTGTTAGCTAACGGATAGTTTTTGTTGTTGTTGATGATGCTCAAATGGCAGTAAGTTTGTAACTGACAACTCAAATTACAGTACGCGTTTCTTTTATAACCGCCTCGATTCAAACGATTTTGGTTTTGTTTGTAATGGAGTAAGCAATGTGGGCCGTTATAGAAGAAACGTGTGACACAATCTGAGTTGTCTGTTACAAACATACTGCTATTGGAACACCAACAAAAAACTGTCAAAAGGCTTTTCTAACCCGTAAAAGAAAATTAGAGGCTTTTTCTAAGACTTAAAAATTAAAGCAGAATGTAAAGGCTTTTCTAAAACTTCAAAGACAGAAAGTCAAAAGCTTTTTCTAAAGATCAAAATCCGAGTGTCAAGAGCTGTTTGCAGAACGTCAAAGGTTTTGTTTTTGTTTTCTCCACAGCTTTAAAGGCAGAATGTCATATGCTTCAAAGGCAGAATGTCAAAGACTTAAAAGGCAGAATGTCAAAGATTTAAAAGGTAAAATGTCAAAGACCTAGTTAAAGGGCAAAATGTTAAAGGCTTAAAAAGGCCGAATGTCAAATGTTTGAAAGGCAGAATGTCAAATGTTTTAAAGGCAGAATGCCAAAGGCTTAAAAGGCAGAATTTCAAAGACTTAAAAGCAGAATGCCAAAAGGCTTAAAGGGCTGTTCCGGAGCTTAAACTACCAATCTGGTGTCCAGCGCTTTTTTCCCTCTCCAGCCGCTTAAAGTGGGTTTCATCCCACCACCACAACCGAAGGTGGATGCGGGAAAGCTCCCAACGACTGCAGCGAGGGAGAGGGAGTGGAGGTTACGTGAGCTTGGTGTTCAAGCGAAAGAATCAGTCTACCTCCTTCAAACCCTGTCACCAAAAACAAGCCAGTACAGGGACTGGTCCGCTGAGTTTCGGACACGTCACTACCAGCTTTCCTGTACACACCTGTACACGTAGCCGAGTGTGCAAGATGTCTATACCTAACCCCCCCCCCCCCCCCCTCCCCAAAGGTACTTCGCAGGGATAAGGACTGTCACATAAAGACATCTAGCTGTTGTCGCGATCACGCTCAGCAACCAGTGATCTGTGTGTGTGTGTGTGTGTGCGTGTGTGTGTGCGTGCGTGCGTGCGTGCGTATGTGCGCGCCCGCGCGTGTGTGTATGTGTGTGTGTGCGTGCGTGCGTGTGCGTGCGTGCGTGCGTGCGTGCGTGCGTGCGTGCGTGCGTACACGTGCGTGTGTGTGCATAATGGATAGAAAGAGGGCCACAGTCAAATAAATATATGTAACGCATTGTTAACTTATATTGCATATTGTTGTAATGTTTCTGTAGATATATACAGCGCTTTGATGCTCATGCACCCATGTATCAATGTTATAAAAGGGACTCGCCGCGTTAGAACTGCATATATATATATATATATTATCATTATTAATTCATACTTTTGGCCCCCCTTGGCAATCTTGCCCTCGTTAACCTGTCGCTCGCCAGTCCTCCCACGCATACCTCCAGGGGGTTCGCCGAGCAAAAGCAGTTTTTAATATTGTTGCGAAACTTTCAAGTTCAGCGGGAATACCTTCCTAAACTGTGTTAGATTAAACAGGAAACTTTTTTAAGCAGCTAAAATATACCAATCTTCCAGAAGGAGTGGGGTGTGTAGGGTGGGAGTGGGGGGGGGGGGGCGGACGGGAAGGAGGGCAGGGGGTAAAGTTCACTGGACCAGGAAGGAAAGAGATTGAAAGAGAGTTACTGGAGGGACAAGAGAGAGAGAGGAGGAGGGGGAGGAGGAGGAGGAGGAAGAGGAAGGGACCAAAGCTGCCATGCATGTGTGCACAGGTTCATTGGACCACAACGCTCCACTATGTTAGCCCGGCCCAGTGTCGGGAAACAGAAGAAGGAAAGAGACACAGAAAGACAGCCAGACAACAGACAGAAAGAGAGAAAAACAGGGAGGCAAACAGATGATAGAGAGAGAGAGAGAGAGAGAGAGAGAGAGAGAGAGAGAGAGAGACACACACACACACACACACACACACACACACACACACACACACACACACACACACACACACACAGAAAGCGACGCTGGCTGCTTGGGTTCCTTGAGTGAAGCGTTAGTCTCGTGTCAACAGCGCCTCTCTCTCTGTCTCTCTCTGTGTCTGTCTCTGTCTGTCTCTATCTCTATCTCTCTGTCTGTCTGTCTGTCTGTCTGTCTGTCTGTCTCTGTCTCTCTCTCTCTCTCTCTCTCTCTGTCTCTGTCTCTCTCTCTCTCTCTCTCTCTCTCTCTCTCTCTCTCTCTCTCTCCCCCCCCCCTCTCTCTCTCTCTCTCTCTCTCTCTCCTTCTCTCTCTCTCTCTGTGCTGTTGACACGAGACTAATGCTTCACTCAAGGAACCCAAGCAGCCAGCCCTCCTCCTGTATCCAAGTTTCAACTCCTGTATCAATGTTTTCCGAGTTTGGAGACTTGGCCGAGTGAACGAGATCGGTGATAACGTGCTGTGATGCAACAACCCGCTGTCAACGTGGGCGAGAATGACTAATAGCTGAGCTAATAGAACGCAGGAAGTGGACCATCTGGTTTCTTGACCAACCAAATGCAGGCGCCACAGTCACCCCAACTGAAGAGAAGATAACTATTTCGATGACGGAGTGGGTACAGGGAGACGGAAGATGAGAGAGGGAGAGAGAGAGAGAGAGAGAGAGAGAGAGACAGACAGACAGACAGACAGACAGACAGACAGACAGACGGAGACAGAGAGGGACAGAGAGAGAGAGACAGAGACAGGCAGACAGAGACGTGGGGGGGGGGGGGGGGGGGGGGATCTGGTTCCTTGACCAACCAAATGCAAGAGCCACAGTTAACCCCAACTAAAGAGAAGATAACTATTTCGATGACGGAGGGGGTACAGAGAGACGGAAGATTGGGGGGCGGGGGAGGAGGGGGGAGGAGGTCACAAGCACAGACTGTAGCAGATAAAATCGTCGCAATATTATGATCCATATTTTCTCATTTGCCAACAGATCTCTTGAGAGATCCAAACCTATTTGCCAGCACTTTGGCTCATCCATTCACTCTACTGAGTAGGCCTTTTTATAGCTCACACACAGAAAGCTTTGATCCATCGAACACACGAAGCGAGCCAATAATTATGTATGCTTTGACAGCAAAAACATGCGTCTGTGTGTCTGTGTCTGTCTGTCTCTGTCTCTGTCTCTCTCTCTCTCTCTCTCTCTCTCTCTCTCTCTCTCTCTCTCCTCTCCCTCTCTCTCTCTCTCTCTCTCTGTAGTTAGCTGTTTGTATAGTTTTCTAAGCTAAGTCTCTTTGCTCGTTTTGTACACCGCACAGGGTCACCTCAGGACGAGACAGACAGACAGACAGACAGAGGGACAGACAGAAACACAGAGAGAGAGAGAGAGAGAGAGTGTGTGTGTGTGTGTGTGTGTGTGTGTGTGTGTGTGTGTGTGTGTGTGTGTGTGTGTGTGTGTGTAGAGAGAGAGAGAGAGATAGACAGACAGACAGACAGACAGAGAGAGTTTGTGTAACCGTCCGTCACAGAGGGTGGGGTGGGGGTCGGGGGGGGCGGGGGGGCGGGGGCGGGGGGGGATCGACGTCAACAGACGACAGAGACAGTAAGAGTGCATGCTCTAAATTTTTTTATCGCCGCTGGTATGCAAGCGCTGTAAACGTAGGCAGGAAAATCCGTCATTTTTCACCAACTTATTTGACACCGAGGCTGTCGCCCTTCGACCTATCATGGCGTCAATTGTGGCCCTGGAACCTGTATACTGTACGCAAGTCTATCCGGCGCCGTCCCCTGGAACCTGTATACTACTGTACGCAAGTCTATCCGGCGCCGTCCCCTGGAACCTGTATACTACTGTATGCAAGTCTATCCGGCGCGGTCCCCTGGAACCTGTATACTACTGTACGCAAGTCTATCCGGTGCCGCCCCTTCAATCTCCGCCTAGGACGATGCCAGCTACAAACAGGTAAATTAACTGTGAACAGAGCCGATTCCTGTCATACACCTGATCTGGGTACAAATGACTCAATCCCCAGGAACCACAGTGTGGAAACCGCGTTAATCGTCTTCCAAAGCCGCAAACTATCTGTCGAAACGCGTCAATTGAGTTTGAAAGCCCCGAAACCATATAACCTTGAAGCCG
>JABMCL010001242.1:82500-87500 GCA_018857735.1 Alviniconcha marisindica | reverse complement strand
GACAGATGGAGAGACAGAGACAGACAGAGAGACACAGAGAGGGAGAGACAGGGACGGACAGACAGATGGACAGAGAACGTAAAACAACCGTGAACAAGAGAAACACACACACACACACACACACACACACACACACACACACACACACACACACACAATCTTCAGCAAAGATCTGGAGCTGTAGTTAAAGCACAGAGTTCATCTTTTCTCGTGTTCATTCCTTGAAATATTTAGTGTCCATACCGCAGAGCCAGTAGTTTTTTCCCTGCATAATCAAGCAAGTCTGTCCTTCTTGCGACTGCCACGGTTGTCGCCGGGAAATCCAAGTTAAGGGTCATCAGACTTGGGGAATTTGGTCACGTGGTCAGCCACGCACCCCAGCCACAATTTATATAAGTCTCCAGTCAAAGCCAGAGAGAAGATCAGAGTTCAGGAGCTGTGTGAAAGTCGAGGTGGCCGTCCTGGCCGTCCTGGCCGTCCCTAATACTGTAATAGTCTTTACGGTCTCTGTGTACGTAAAGCAACATTGAACTGTAACCCAGAGAGAAAGAAGGTAGTTCAAGGGAAAGTCAAGAGGAGTTCCGTAGAAGGATGGGGTAGAGACTAAAGAGGCTTTTTTACTGGTACACCTGGGTTCATTTCCGCATAGTACAAAGGCGGGCTGTCTCCGGTGGGTCGGAGGCAACGTGGAAACGCTGCATCAACTAATAAAAGCAGCTAGGTACACAACATCTTGCCCTTCAGTCACGGTTGCGGACACAGTCTGGTGACTGTTTTCCCTCCCCACCTCCACCCCTCCCCAGCCCTCTGCTGTCCCTCCCGGCAGTTAGTTAAACAACACACAAGGGAGTTAATTAGCGCTCGAAATACGTAACAAAAACACAACAACAAAGACTTCAGTCGCCCACGGTAACTCTCGCCGGGCATGCGTGTAACTACAAGGTACATAAATTCCACCAGAGGTACATCCAATTCAGTCGGAGGCTAGTTAGTTAAATAGTTAACAGTTAAGTGGGAAGCCATCGCTGTTCCGACATAACATGCGTGTAATTTATACAAGGTACATAACCTCCACCAGAGGTACATCCAATTCACTCTGAAGCTAGTTAGTTAAACAGTTAAGAGTTAAGTGGGAAGCCATCGCTGTTCGTCATTATTGCGATGCCAGTGTAGCACCAATCCGGTTTTTGCCAGCACCTCTTCAGAGGCGGCAATCAGGTGTCACACACATTTCTAACGATGTGTGTGTGTGTGTGTGTGTGTGTGTGTGTGTGTGTGTGTGTGTGTGTGTGTGTGTGTGTGTGTGTGTGTGCGTGCGTGCGTTGTCGTGTGTGTGTGTGTGTGTGTGTGTGTGTGTGTGTGTGTGTGTGTGTGTGTGTGTGTGTGTGTGTGTGTGTGTGCGTGCGTGTGAGTGAGTGAGTGTGTCTTGTCTGTCTGTCTGTCTGTCTGTGCCTGACTAGCCACCGTCTCAGACAGCCGGTTGGGCCTAGCGGTAAGGCGTTAGGCTTGTAAGAAGCACAGGGATCTCGGTTCGATTCTGCTTCGGTTCTCGTTTCTCTTCGAATAGTTGTGGTCTATGGACACTGAAGGTCTTGTGACTTTGTCCATCACAAATAATGAAAGAAAATGGCAGTCGTTGCTGCCGACCTTGCTGTAGGAGTCATTCTGTTGGTGATAGTGTACCTCCCTCGTTCCAGTACCTCTTCAGAGATAACTCGGCGTCAAACCCATTCAACTAAAAAGTGGAATAGGGTGTGTGTGTGTGGGGGTGGGGGGGGGGTGCGTGCGTGCGTGCGTGGGTGCGTGCGTGCGTGTGTGTGTGTGTTTATTCATAATTACGTGGGTAGATCGTGCTCCTCCTAATTTTCGTCATTTTGGTGACGTCGTTTTAAATCTACGTATACAGTCTTAAAAAAAAAATTTTTTTTTTTACATAACTCCTTGTCTATCTTCTTGTTTGCTTCCTTCTTCTTTTATTATAATTATGTATCTTCTTACACCTGACAAGGACAATTTTCTGTCAAAAGCGCATGTGTTTCACTGCTCCTTGTGTTTCGTTGTACGGGTGAGTACATTTCCCTAGATCTGTTCTAAAAAGCGAACGACTGAGCTTCTTCTTTAGCAGCTTTGACGGACACGAGTCCTTCGGTATTCTGGTCACAGTGTCAAGATGAGGTGCAAACCAACCCTTAAGTCCAAGCCACACGAGGCTTTGCAGTCCCTGGATGGGACAACCTGCGGTCGGCCATGTGTTGGAATCCCTTTGTGCATACTGCTTGATGACGCTACATGGTGTTTGCTACTCGCTTGGCCCTCGACTGACTGGAAATTCAAAAAGCCGCCCGTCGCTTCGATCTTACTTCGCCCTCGATAGGTGAAGTGGTTGGTGCCCTGTGTGGTCAGTGATCGATTCGCGCTCCCAGAGCGAGGATAAACCGTTTCTCCCTGCTGATGTCGTAGTGACTTTGGAACCTACGTAACGAAGTCAAACGAAAGAACTTAACACTCATTCGAACCGGAAAGTCCGCCATCTTGTTTGACCTTTCATTCGACCTTTCCACCCGTTTGTGCTGACTGGTCTGCAGTCGGCGCCACGTGCTTTCCACTCGCGATTCCCTCGCCGAAATACTAACATGCTGTAAAAGTCTGCGACGTGCTTTCGGCCCGCAAACGAACAGTCTGAAGACTTAACAGCGCGACGAATTCGCATCATGGAAAGCATCGTGTAGGTTAGACTGACTTGAGAGGTAGACCCTATGGGGCTTGTGGGTCATTCTGCGTCCTACATTCCTTAGATAAGCTTGGCTGACCACGGCTTTCCCCACTGACAAGCGTTAAACTGCGTGTCCTGTGCTACTGCCGCTTCTAGTGTACACTATAAGATCGGGGTTTGGAGAGAACACCGTAGGCAACATTTTGACTGCTCTGGCTGTTATATAGCTTTCCAATACATTACCTCTCATCAAAGACCCGACCCCGCTACATGTAGACTACAGCAGCAGGTTTTTTGTTGTTCCTTGCTTTCATCAACAGGCGTAATCGCATCTTTAATGTCGTAGTTAAAACTCTTGCAGAGCTGGCTGCATCTTAGCACGCTGCAGCTGAAGGAGGGCGGGCCTTTGTGTTGTCTTCTTTCATCAATAGTCCCAATCTCATCAAACTGTCGTAGCCCAAATGCTGCATGGCTTGCTGCCTGCAAGTTGCTGCGGATCAAAGGAACGGTCGTCTGCGATGTTATTAGTGCAAGGAGGGCGGAGTGGTTGGCATTTTGGTGAAAGGGCTCGTTGAGACGAAGGACAGGCATAAAAAAAAATCCTTTTTTTTTTTATTTTCTTTTTTTTTAAATCCAAACGTTTCACTTACAGCTTCTGTGCGTGAAGCCACAATAATTCTTGGCTAATTGAATACCGTAACGTGTTTAACAGAACCAGCTAATGCTAACATTCTACTTGCATGCGCGTACTTTTATGTTTGTTTTTCAGCACCTCATATACCACCCCGAATTTCAGCAATTTATTTAAACTTTGGAAGATAAAGGAATCATTTACAAATTGTACAAGGTGGAAACAAAATCACAACTACACTCTCAAGTGTTCACGGTGTTCCATCTATGAATTGATGCCAAATACATTAACTGTTATAACTGTTATAAATGAGCAACATAAATGATACCGGAAGACGAATGAAAGGGTGTGTGTGTGCGTGCGTGCGTGCGTGCATGCTGGGGGGTGTGTGTGTGTGTGTGTGTGTGTGTGTGAGAGAGAGAGAGAGAGAGAGAGGGTGACGGGCGGAAGTTGAGGGACTCCGAAACAGAAACTTTGATCTTCAAAACTACCCGCCAGATATTAATGGTTGACGTCACAGACCCCATTAAAACGTCATCATTTTGACGACTTCAAATGGATTTCAGTAAAAACGATGACGCTCACAAAACATCAAAACCTCTACGTCAGCGTGACAGTTTTTCTGTTTATATATATTTTCCAATCAATAATAAAAAATAAAAATAAAAAGTTCACGTGACATTCAAGCGATGGGGAAAAACGTCTCTGTTTTTCGGTGTTATAATAAACACCCTTGTAGCCGTTTTTCTGTGTTATAATTTGAAAACAAACAAACTTGCAGCTGTTTTTCTGTTATAATAAAAATAATATAAAAAACAACAACACACCTTGTAGTTGTTTTTGTGTGTTACAATAAAAACCTTTCCAGTTGTTTTTCTGTATAATTTATTTTTATTTTTAAATGCAGTCGTTTTTCTGTTATAATAAAATCCTTGTAGTGGTTTTCCTGTGTTATAATAAAAAACCTTGTAGCCGTTCTTCTGTGTTATAGTAAATCAACAACTTGTAGTCGTTTTTCTGTGTTATAATAAAACTTGTAGTCGTTTTTCTGTGTTATAATAAAAACAACAACCAGTTCTCGTTTTTCTGTGTTATAACAAACCCTTGTTGTCAGTCCCTCGGTTATTGAAAAATACCCTGACTGCAACAAGTACGTGGAACGTCAACGGAAACGAGCACGTGTTTCTCTTTACACCCTCCTGCTGTTCCGGACTCGATCGCGACTCGGATTCGGCAACGACCTCACTACTAAAGCATAACAGCATACACAGGACGTGTTTTCCTTTCTGGTCAAAAAAACATCAAAAAAATCTGACGTCGCCTCTCGCACACAACGGTCTCGGCCTGTTCCTTCTGACAGTATCAGGGGCCTCGACTGACTTTTTCCTTCAATAAAACGAGAAATCTTTATGCCTGGGGATTTTTTTTTTTTTTTTGCCCGACTTCTGTTCTGAAGAAGAAAGCGCACGGGAAAGCAGAAAGCACCGCGCGCCAAAGAAAACCTACCGATGCGGTTGAAATGCTGTTGACACATGGTATTCGACCCTCTCTCTCTCTCTCCCTCTCTCTCTCTCCCCCTCCCCCTCTCTCTCTCTCTCTCTTCCCAACAACGAAGGTCTCGGCGGAAGAAAGCTGAGTAGCCGTGACTCGACCCAG
>JABMCL010001242.1:72500-75000 GCA_018857735.1 Alviniconcha marisindica | reverse complement strand
GACATCATTCTACCTGACGAAATTCACAACGCACAGGTGGGCTGAGTACAGTACACTTTCCCCGTCAACTCTTACAGGCGGATCAGCTTCCATCGTCAAATTACCCTATGCACTGTACAGTATCTTCTTCTTCCATTCAGAGTAGCCACGACCATCATTCCACTATCACGTATTAAAGTCAGATCCAAACGCATAAAAGGTTTAATGGAAAGCTAATTTGATCATTTAATCAATACAAAAGGTGCGAATTTACGATGTAAGCGACAAAAAAGAAAGAAAAAAGTCAAAGAGTGAAAAATTAAAATGTACAAGTTTATCCGGCTTCACTTGTGGTGTGTGTGTGTGTGTGTGTGTGTGTGTGTGTGTGTGTGTGTGTGTGTGTGTGTGTTCCGTAGCTGGTGGTTTGAGTCCAGTCATCACATGGTTACCACCACATCTGGCTAATGGATCATCAATACATATAACAATCTCAATATATAATATATATATATATATATTATATATATATAATATATATATATATATATATATATATATATATACCACAACTGAAGCCAGAGAAATGCATTTTCATTCATTTCACGGTTTAACTCTTTCATATTGTTGCTTATTAGAGACAGTTACCACCCCTGTTTTGTTGCCTAGTAGACAGTTACCACCCCTTGTGACCTCCAGCCTTTCATTCACTTCAGTCTGAAAGGCGGACGCTCATTGGTTGGCGGATGCAATTCTTTGGTTTGGAATATAGCAGGAGGTATTTGGAACGGACGGGTTGAAACCGATGCTCTGAGCAGTATCAACTGTACAGCGACAGTGACACATGATCCGTTTGAGATCAGGTTCCGACGATCCTCCTTAACCATACGGCCGGAAGGCTCGTGTCACACTCCGAGCATCGCTTTCCGGCATCTTCCTCCAAACTCTGCCAGATTTAGTTACGCCACTGAAGGGGCACTCTTTATCTCCGAGCAGCTGTCCACCGACGCGGTCAGCGCCCTCCGAAAGGTTTCGGTACTGATAAGACTGTGAAAGCAACCAAGCGCCTTAGCACGCACGTAAACACGAGACGCGTCAACCCCGGGTAAAAAATATTTAAAAAAAGGAGAGGGGGGGGGGCAGAAGAAAAAAAAGGGTCCGTCTCGATTCAAACGATTTTGGTTTTATCTGAGCTGGCGTAAGCAACATGGTCAGTTATAAAACAAACGTCTGATATAATCTGAGTTGTTTGTAACAAACTTACTACTGTTTGAGTACCAACAAAAAACTGCTCGTTAGCTGACAGTTTTCAGGGACCTATGGCGTAACTAAATACGGCAGTGGTTGAAGGAACGATGTCGTAAACCAGTGCTTGGAGTTTGGGCTCGTGTATCAAGCAGTGCCTTAAAGAAGCCAAGCAGGAACGAATTCCCGTCTCCCGTATTGCCGAAAACATCACTAGGATTATATATATAATATATATATAATACAAGGACTGACATTCATTTCCCAGTGAATTCCCGTCTCCCGTATTGCCGAAAACATCACTAGGATATATAATACAAGGACTGACATTCATTTCCCAGTGAATTCCCGTCTCCTGTATTGGAAATATATATATATATATATATATATATATATATATATATATATATATATATATATATATATATATATATATCTATATACAGACTGACATTCATTTCCCAGTGAATTCCCGTCTCCCGTATTGCCGAAAACATCACTAGGATATATCATACAAGGACTGACATTCATTTCCCAGTGAATTCCCGTCTCCCGTATTGCCGAAAACATCACTAGGATTATATATATAATACAAGGACTGACATTCATTTCCCAGTGAATTTTCCCGTCTCCCGTATTGCCGAAAACATCACTAGGATTATATATATAATACAAGG
Organism: Alviniconcha marisindica; assembly: GCA_018857735.1. Lineage (NCBI taxonomy): Eukaryota > Metazoa > Mollusca > Gastropoda > Provannidae > Alviniconcha > Alviniconcha marisindica. Next base: position 73,102 of record JABMCL010001242.1, on the reverse strand, counting down.
ATTGACATTCATTTCCCAGTGAATTCCCGTCTCCTGTATTGCCGAAAACATCACTAGGATATGTCATACAAGGACTGACATTCATTTCCCAGTGAATTCCCGTCTCCCGTATTGCCGAAAACATCACTAGGATTATATATATAACACAAGGACTGACATTCATTTCCCAGTGAATTCCCGTCTCCTGTATTGCCGAAAACATCACTAGGATATATCATACAAGGACTGACATTCATTTCCCAGTGAATTCCCGTCTCCCGTATTGCCGAAAACATCACTAGGATATATCATACAAGGACTGACATTCATTTCCCAGTGAATTCCCGTCTCCCGTATTGCCGAAAACATCACTAGGATATATCATACAAGGACTGACATTCATTTCCCAGTGAATTCCCGTCTCCCGTATTGCCGAAAACATCACTAGGATATATCATACAAGGACTGACATTCATTTCCCAGTGAATTCCCGTCTCCCGTATTGCCGAAAACATCACTAGGATATATAATACAAGGACTGACATTCATTTCCCAGTGATACTAAATGTGCACAGGAATTTGTCTTGGTGTCGTTTCTTTCATACCGAGCAGTACAGTACAGA
>JABMCL010001242.1:57500-62500 GCA_018857735.1 Alviniconcha marisindica | reverse complement strand
CCGGTGCGGGTTCCCATTTTACGGCCGTTTTTTTTACCTGGCACCGTCACCAACCTGCAACTCCGGTCTTGAAGACCAGACCACGGCCGAACATAGAGTACACTGCAGAGATGGCCACTTCTACAGACGGCAAGACCAAACGTGTGGCCAACAGCAGTCCAGTTACTGACACCAAACTGTACGGCAGCAAGGAGGAACTGGAGAAGACGGCCACATTCATCTTGCAGACTGGACTCTCAGTGTAGCGGTGATCGAGGAGAATAGTAGTAATTTATTATTAGTACTCATGTACTTGTTATTAACGAATGTATTGTGCCGCGAATGTAACTTTGCTTTCTAGCACCCCCTGGGGCAAAGAGCTCAATAAAACCTTGAAACCTTGAAGAATTCAGCCGGTTACCGAGCTGCGTTCGCCCTGATATAACCGTACCGGTTGACTGGGCGTAAAACACCAACTTCAGTACTTACTTACCCACTTACCCACTTACTTACTTACTTACTTACCAAGCTGCGTGCGTGCGAAACTCACGACAAATGAAATTATACTGTACTGAATGCATACATGTACAGACGCATCTAAACAGATACACCTCCGTTTATCTCCACACTCCTTTCATCTGTTTGTCGAGTCGCGTTTTCGTTTGTCCCAACTCTACAGCTGTCGGTGATCTGGCTTACGATCCCGACCCTAACTTCAGTGCAGAGAGCTATAGAAACTGTAACTGTTCGGTGAGTTGACTTGGGAACTCGCTTGTAGTGGGTGAGTGACTCACTGAAGATAAATTATATATCCTTCTTCTTCTTCTTTTTCTTCTCCTTCTTCTCAGTTCTTCTTTATTTATGTCCTCTTTTTTTTTTCCCCCTTTTTTTTTTTTAGCCTTTTCACATAAGTAATATTAGACTGTTGATACATGTCAACAAGTTACGCCAAAACAATAATAGACGTAAACAGATTTCAGTTTTTAATTGCGCAGTTTTTTTTTTAGTCGGTTGACTTTTTTTGGAGCCTTATTCTACGCTGGGGAAGAGAAGAGAGCCTGATTGCAATGGGCTAGTCTGTGATGAGATGTGGGTGACCTAAGACCCTGACTGCAATGGGAGACTGGTGAGATGTGGGCTGACCTAAGACCCTGACTGCAATGGGAAACTTTGTGAAGAGATGTACTGTGGGCTGACCTAAGACCCTGACTGCAATGGGAAACTTTGTGAAGAGATGTACTGTGGGCTGACCTAGGACCCTGACTGCAATGGGAGACTTTGTGAAGAGATGTGGCCTGACCTAGGACCCTGACTGCAATGGAAGACCGTTAAGAGATGTAGCCTGACCTAGGACTCTGACTGCAATGGAAGACCGTGAAGAGGTGTGGGCTTAGGACCCTGACTGCAATGGACTAGTCTGTGAAGAGATGTGGGCTGAGCTAGGACCCTGACTGCAATGGGAGACTTTGTGAAGAGATGTGGCCTGACCTAGGACCCTGACTGCAATGGGAGACTTTGTGAAGAGATGTGAGCTGACCTAAGACCCTGCGTGCAATGGGAGACTGTGATGAGATGTGGGCTGAATTAGGACCCTGAGCGCAATGGGAGACTTCGTGAAGAGGTGTGGGCTGAATTAGGACCCTGACTGCAATGCATGCGAGTGTCTAGGTAAAGAGATGCCTGTCACTAACTGAATGCAGCGGGAAAATAAAAGAGAACACAACCCCTGGGAAAGTGATAGGAACACAATCGTAATGAAGTCATGACAGGGGCGGAGAAATACGTGCATACAGAGTTGTTTTACACCAAGCACACGCTGACTGAATGAGTGACTTGCCCTGTTCCTGAGCAGTCCACACAGTGGCAATCTGGAGGATGATCGAGAGAGACTCGAGGGAGGGTGGTGGAGAGAAGCGAGGGGGTGGGGTGAGGGGGTTCTTTGTAGAGATAGAGAGGGGGGAGGGGGGGGGTTAGACTCTACATGTCATGGATACAATAATTACTGTCCACCCGGCCATCTGCCACCCAGCAGTGGGCTTGGCTAGACCCTCTTTTCAGTCCAGGCCTAGGTGGTCGGTCATGTTAGGGTGTTTCACGACGGTCCCTCCGCCATTGAGTCGCTGGAGTGGTCAGGCCACAGCGGACAAGGCGGCGCCTTCCGAAGACTTCATCTATTTAATTAATAGATTGTCCAGTACTCGGCATCGGTGATCTCTCTCTCTCTCTCTCTCTCTCTCTCTCTCTCTCTCTCTCTCTCTCTCTCTCACACACACACACACACACACACACACACACACACACACACACCACAGCCGTACCTGGCGTAAAACACCAAGTTATTTCTCTCTCTCTCTCTCTCTCTCTCTCTCTCTCTCTCTCTCTCTCTCTCTCTCTCTCTCTCTCTCTTACAGCCGTACTCATTGGGCGTAAAACACCAAATTACTCTCTCTCTCTCTCATACAACCGTCATGGCTGACTGGGCGTTAAACAAATCTCTCTCTCTCTCTCTCTCTCTCTCTCTCTCTCTCTCTCTCTCTCTCTCTCTCTCTCTCTCCATTCGAGTGGTCAGCCCACAGACTCAGAAATCACACCATTGTCTCAACCTGGGTTGAGCGGTAGCGACGGTGGTCACTCCAACTACTGAGACAGGGTTAGTCTTCCACGCCACCCCCCCCCACCCTCCCCACCTCCCAACCCCATCCACCCCTGACCCGGACCCCTCGATCGTTGAGTGACTCACCTGTATGATGCGTCCCTCAGCACTGACGGCTGTGCCGGACGGCGAGAAGATGCCGGACAGCTTGTAGGACTGCGTGACGTAGCCACCGTTCTGCACGGGGTTGTAGAGGACCGTCTCCAGCACCGCCCGCTCCGCCGCCACCCCAGCCGCCTCCGCCGTCGCCGCCATCACCGCCACCACCACCACCATCGCCACCACCAGCCCCTGCCACAGCCCGGGGAGCCGCGTGCAGCTGCAGCGGCCGCTGAGAAGCTCCGGGGGGCTCCACCGCCGCCGGGGAGGCCGCCGCCGTTGTTGCCGCTGCTGTCGTCGTCGTCGCGCCGCCGCCGCCGCTGGTTGTGTGGATTGTGCCGCCGCCGCAGGAGCAGCGCCTAGCATGGGCATGTTGCTGCGAGGCTGTCAGGGGAAGCATCCCTGGCCCGAACATCACCGGGGTCGACACGACGACGTCGCCGCATCCTTTCGCGACGGCCTCTGCGGCTGTCCGGTCGTTGTCGTCGTCGTTGCTGTTGTTAATTTTTTTGCGGACTCTGGAGGGAGTGCCCAGAGAGTGGTGGGGTCACTGTCAGGCGGTGGCGGGTTTCAGTTCCGGTGTTCAAGAAGCAAGGGCGGTAGAGGTGGGTTGGTGGGTAGCGGATGGGGAGGAAGACGATGGTGGCGAGGCGAGCGCGGATCTGAGAAGCTGTGGTAGTAGTAGTAGTAGTAGAAATAAATCCTTGGCGAAAGAAAGCACAGTACTCCAGAATTAGGTCGGTCCTGATGTGGTGGGGACTACCCGTCCAACTGTGAGGTAGGTAGGTAGGTCTGAGGTCCCCGTCAGCGTGGACAGTAGTACCTCAGTAGTAGTAGTAGTGGTAGTAGTAGCCTGGTCCGAGGCCGTCCCTCGTGGACATTAGTACTTCAGCAGTAGTAGCCTGGTCCGAGGTCAGTAGTACCTCAGTGGTAGTAACCTGGTCCGAGGTCAGTAGTACCTCAGTGGTAGTAGCCTGGTCCGAGGTCAGTAGCACCTCAGTGGTAGTAGCCTGGTCCGAGGTCAGTAGTACTTTGAATGGTAGTAGCCTGGTCCGAGGTCAGTAGTACCTCAGTGGCACTGTAGTAGCCTGGTCCGAGGTCAGTAGTACCTCAGTGATCACGTAGCCTGGTCCGAGGTCAGTAGTACCTCACTCAGTGGTACGGTACTCGCCTGGTCCGAGGACAGTACTAATTCAGTTGTAGCAGCGGCTTGGTCCGAGGTTCCACGTGGACCGTAGCACCGGCTTCAGTAGTAGCAAGCAGCCTGGTCCGAAGACAATAGAACTTCAGTAGTAGTAGCCTGGTCCGAGATCCCACGTGGATCGTAGTACTTCAGTAGTAGCAGGCTGGTCCGAGGTCGGTCGTACGTCAGCAGTAGTCGCCTGGTTCGAGGAAACGGTTTCTGAGGTACGAGGTCGGTGCCGGGACCGAACCGGCAACAGGAGATCCGAGGTCCGAGGTAAGGTTCTCCGCTGCGTCCTTGTGCCGTCACTGGTCACACAGTAGACACACACACTGACACACACACACACGTACACGCACGGACTACTACTGTACCGGCTCCGACAGTGAACACAGCGGCACGTCCGCCGCCGCCGCCTCCGACTCGGAGGGAGAAAAGAAGTAAACAATCCACGTATCTTCCTCTTCTCGATCTCCTTCCTTTCACTATTGTACTCGTCTCACACTGACAGGCCGCGTGTGACAACCCCCACGAGGACGCTGATGTAGTAGCAGCAGTAGTAGTAGTAGTACACGTGCCACACACGCACATGGACACACACGCACGCCTCCATATAATTTTTTTTTTTTTTTTTTTTTTAAAGACTGTAGTGAAAACAACTTCGATTCAGAAGCCGCGGGAACACACACATACACACACGCTGACACTGCGACACTGACGGGCGGGTGGGGGGGGGGGGGTGAACCGCAAACTCCAAAAAAATCCGGCACAAAAACACAAGAAAAGCACCCCCGAACTTACAACTTACTACATCGTACGCTCTCTCCGATCAGCTAACAGTGAGTGGCTCTCTCTTTGCTCTACACTCCAACACTCTACAATGCCCACAATCACGTCGCGACTCAGAAAGCACGCCGGCCGAGCTTAGAAGCATTGAGAGCGAGCGAGAGCGAAAGAGAGAGAGAGAGAGGGGCTGAGGGGGGGAGAGGGGAAGAAACGAAACTCGGACAAAACACGGAGCCCTCTCTAAGAGCGAAGTGGAGCGCCGGCACGCGAAGTAGCTTCCTTGGCGGAGCGCACACTGTC
>JABMCL010001242.1:45000-47500 GCA_018857735.1 Alviniconcha marisindica | reverse complement strand
GCGTTATTCACGCACTGTCCTCGCACCACTGATCACCCAACGTGCCGCAGAGACTGTGACAGGTTCCAGGTGCGATTGACCTCTCGCCGCACCTCTGACTGACAGATGAGCGTCAGCCAATCAGCGCCTGCGTACAAACACACCTCTCCTTAGACAAGCCCGAGGACTGTAGTAATAATGATGATACTAATGAACTGTTTGTTCGCCGAACATACTTCGGACAGTTCGACGAACTATAATTCGTTTCTTAATGTTAAACCTTTAGTTCGCCGAACATGTTTCGGACAGTTAGACGAACTATACTTCGTTCTGGCTTATAATGAGATGCAAGCTTCGGCCCGAACTTGCGGCAGAAGCGCAGCAGACAGCATGAGCCAAAATGTAGGCTAAAGTCAAGTCAATATACTTTAATCATCCCTCACAGAGTATTTCAACTACTATATCATTCTGGATCCCAGAGACAAGGCTGCGCCTCCCACAAGTCAACAAATAAGTCAATTCCCTCCGAAGCGAGTGAAGTATTGACACCGTCATCCATTTTTATTTGCCTTTCTTCCTCATCCACAGGAGAGCTCTCTTTGCTCTCAACCAATCAGAGGCAGTGTCAGCCGAACAGGGCGAATATTCCCAGAACATGCTGAGCGAAGCTTTTTGGACCCCGAATATTGCTTCGTCGCAGTTCGACGAATATCATGTCCCGAAGTAGGTTCGCGAAGCAAATGTTCACCCAATTAAGAACGAGTTTTAGGAGTAAGAGATGTGAGTCCTGAAAAAAGACGAAGTGTGAGCATGTCGCACAGAGAAAGGTGGTACTTTACAAGTCAGTCCCATTATTGTAATGTGAACAATTAAAATATGGGCTCCTGCCGTTTTTGAAAACCATTACCGAGCGACTTATTGGATCTGTGCAGTTGAGCTTGGGAACACACGTTGTGTTGTTTGCATTGGCTTGTCTAAGGGGGCGGAGCTATATGTCTGGAATCTCAGGGTTGTATTTGATTCCCCTTTCCTATCTCCTCTCTTGTTTTGTTTTTTCCTGCCTAGTCCTCTTGCTCTGTTTTGTCTTGTCATTTTCTGCTAATAGTCCATTCTCCTGACTTTTCTTCTTTTCCTTCTCTCCAGAAAATTCTCAAACATTTTTCGTTAAGAGTTAGGCTTTCTTGCGTATGGCTCTTGTTGAGCAGCTAGGAGATGATAGTTGGTAGGGTGTACGTGCAGCTTGCTGCCTTATGGCATTGGTATTTGCCATTATGCATATAATTAGAACTTTGTTGTTGTTGTTGTTTCTGTCCATTCCTTTTCCGATTCCTTTTAATCTGGTATCGATAAATTAGACGGAATGATCGACGATACCAGCATGTCCTCACTCTACGTGCTCTTTTAACAGGAGTAATACTGAATAGACTAACTCCTCGGAATTTTTTCGTCGTTTGTGTGTGTGTGTGTATGTTTTGTTTCATGTTTGTGTAGGGATTAGTTTTGTGGACTGACTTGAAAAGGGGTTAATGTATGAGAAGAGTTGTGAAATGTCCATTTGCTTACGTCACAGTTTGATCGTTCTGAGGTTTGATCGTGCGGTTTACATGACGTTAAAATCCAGTTACTGACTAACTAAGGTGACCCTGTGCGGTTGACATGACGTTAAAATCTAATTACTAACTGACTAAGGTGACCCTGTGAGGTTGACAGGACGGTTAAAATCCAATTACTGACTAACTACGGTGAGCCTTGAGCGGTTGACAGGGCATTGAATACAGTTACTAGCTAAGGTTACCCTGTGCGGTTGACAGGACGTTAAATACAGTTGATAACTAAGGTGACCCTGTGAGGTTGACAGGACGGTTAAAATCCAATTACTGACTAACTAAGGTGAGCCTTGATCGGTTGACAGGACGTTGAATACAGTTACTAGCTAAGGTTACCCTGTGCGGTTGACAGGACGTTAAATACAGTTACTAACTAAGGTTGACAGGACGTTAAATACAGTTGATAACTAAGGTGACCCTGTGCGGTTGACAGGACGTTAAATACAGTTACTAACTAAGGTGACCCTGTGCGGTTGACAGGACGTTAACATCGGACTAACTAACTAGCTCACCACCACCACCACCTCCTTCTTAGCTTTGCTCACTGACCACCAGTACAGTTCAAGACCAAGTGGCAGTTACGCTCTCTCTCAGGAGGCTTCCTTCGAGTACACCATGCAGTGTGCTCCCTCCTCCTAGCCTCCACCACCACCACCACCACCCTCTCCCTCCTCCTAGCCTCCACCACCACCACCACCACCCTCTCCCTCCTCCTTCCCCTGTGCTAAGATGGACATAGAGGTGTCACCCCATTGCCCTTTGCCCTTTCGCTGACGGCGGAAAGAAAAGTTACCAGTGTCCGTGAAACCACACGCGTGCCTTTAGACCCCAAGGAGCACCATGAACAGGAAAACCATAAAGTATAGGCTGCATGAGAGAGACAGAGAGAGAGAGAGGGAGAGAGACAGAGACAG
>JABMCL010001242.1:37500-40000 GCA_018857735.1 Alviniconcha marisindica | reverse complement strand
TTTTCACGACCAAACTTTTTTCTGCTCTTATTTTGATTTTCGAACCAACATGGGTTTGCCCTTCAGAAAAAAAACCCCAAAACCCCACACACACACACACACACACCACACACAACCCACAACCCCCCCACACCCACACCACACACACACACACACACAAGCTTCATTTGTATAACTATTAACGGGGCAAAATCCCAAAAACACAAAAAAGGGTTTAAAAAACGTTTTTTTGGACAAAACACACATGCGATTTTCGGGGGAAAACCCCCTTTTTTAAACAAAAAAATAGTTTTAAATTCCCCCCTAAAAATATGTCCTAGTTCTACATCTTCATTTTTCTTCGTTTAACTGTTGTTTACGTGGTGTTTTGTGGCTTGAGAAAAAGGGAATTACCCCGAAAATTTGTACGTTGTGTTTCATCCTAATAAGTAAGCATTCTTGGGCCTCCTTTGTGTTTTTGAACGCTAGCAGTCATTCTTGTTTCAGATTTTTATTTTTTATTTTTTTATTTTTTTTATTGATAGTTATTATTTTTTTTATTTTTCAGATAAAGCCTCCAGCAGAAACTATTTTGCACAATTTTCTATATTCTCAAGCCAACTTTCATCTTCCGTTCGGATCCCCTTTAACCGGAAGAAGTTCCACACTCTTTCGCATTTCCTCTTCGTGTCGAATGAAGAGAAAAGCCGTATGATTTGAAGGCTCTGTTCCACAGATCTTGTTTGCACCAGAAGCAAACTTGAAGCAATAGCGAGGCTAATGAACGGTTTCCGGTAATAAGCACCCCCCCCACACACACACACACCTCCCCCAACCTCCAACCCCCTCCTCCCTCCTCCCAAACTCGCCACCCCAGCGGTTAATTCATTGTTCACTGAGTTCTTGCCAGTGCAAAACCCAAATGGAACATTAACGCGCTCGGCAATATTCACGAACGAGGAACGAGTGCTGTTATTCTTGTGATAAGACGCCACTGGCAAAACAAATGGCTACATTTCACTTCTCGGTCATTTCAAGCAATATCAACATCAGCTCGCTCTCTCTCTCTCTCTCTCTCTCTCTCTCTCTCTCTCTCTCTCTCTCTCTCTCTCTCTCTCTCTCTCTCCTCTCTCTCTCTCCTTTTTAACAACAAGTGACACGCCTTGGTGAGTTAGTAAGGTCTAAGATTTAGAAGTCCGGTCAACCGCATACAGCCATATCAGTATAGCTAGCACATTTGTGAGTTAGTCCTTCTTTCATTTTGGACTCGCCCCGATATAACCGTACTGGCTGACTGGGCGTAAAACACCAAGTTACTTACTTACTCTTTCATTTTTGGAGTGTGGGAAGAATAAAGCGAGTGGAACAGATGATATTTAGGGAGGGACGGGTGTGTGTGTGTGTGTGTGTGTGTGTGTGTGTGTGTGTGTGTGTGTGTGTGTGTGTGTGTGTGTGTGTGTGCTGAGGAATGTGGTGGGAGGAGTTCAGCAGGGCTGGCTCGACCATCGAAAGGTAAAAAGTAGGACAGGTGGGAGAAGATGTACGGACAGGTAAAGAGGCTGTGAATTGTTCTCGGATGATCGCTATCGCTGTCGTTCCACACACGAGTGCTTCGAAGCTTTTTAGCGAGTTCTCGGCGATTTTAGAAACAGAGAAACCCACGATACCTGTCTGTTAAAAGCGCTTCTTGACATTAGCAGGTAAGTGCTAATTTGCATGAAAAGGAGCGTCAGCGCTCGTGGGCAGCTGATTTGGACTGGAGCTGTTGTCGCTCCCTGCAGCGCTTTGCAATTGACTCTAAAAGACTGGATTGCTTGGTACTGAATCAAGTTCGGCTCCTGTGTGTGTGTGTGTGTGTGTGTGTGTGTGTGTGTGTGTGTGTGTGTGTGTGTGTGTGTGTGTGCTGTGTGTGTGTGTGTGTGTGTGTGTGTGTGTGTGTGTGTGTGTGTTGTGTGTTGTGTGTGTGTGTTGTGTGTGTGTGTGTTGTGTGTGTGTGTTTGTGTGTGTGTGTGTGTGTGTGTGTGTGTGTGTGTGGTGTGTGTGTGTGTGTGTGCGTTTGTGCGTGCATGTGTTGGTCAGTGTGATGTGTGTGTGTGTGTGTGTGTGTGTGTGTGTGTGTGTGTGTGTGTGTGTGTGTGTGTGTGGTGTTGTGTGTGTGTGTTGTGTGCATGCTGTGTGTGTGTGTGTGTGTGTGTGTGTGTGTGTGTGTGTGTGTGTGTGTGTGTGTGTGTGTGTGTGTGTTTGGTTTAAACAAGGGTTTATTCAAGACAAAATAAAGATACAATAAACGGACATGGGCTCACCAACAAGCTTGCTTCTTATATGCGGTGAGTTCACCTACATACAGCTGGAAAAACAAAAACAAATATATGGCGGATGGACAATTTCACCATGTTTTGTTTGTTTGCTTATATACCATTGTGTGTGTGTGTGTGTGTTGGGGGGGGGGGGGGGGGGGGTGTATTTGCACGTTGTATACTTTTGTCCCCGAACGCGCTCTATAAATTCCCTTTTGCGGTTA
>JABMCL010001242.1:22500-25000 GCA_018857735.1 Alviniconcha marisindica | reverse complement strand
TTGCAGTTTGCTGTTGATCGATCAGTCTGGCGACTGTGGGGCCATTCGTGTTGAACTTTTCTAGGGACTTGGATCCACATCGCGTCGTGTTCTGATGTTCTGATGGCGTTCGATCTGGCATTGTAAACCCTACGCCCCCACCCACACCCCACTCCCACCACTAAAAAGCCTGAACCATCTGAATCTGAATCTAGGCTGGTATAGGAGTGAGACAAAAAAAAAATGAAGGTGAATGAACCGGAAAGACAAAAATAGAATAAAATTTATTTAAAACCAGAATTCCTGTTTGTTGTTGTTGTTGTTGCTGTTGCTGTTGTTGTCATTGTGTTTGAATAGTCGGCTAATTACCCCCCCCCCCCCCCCCCCCCCCAATATTCTTTTATTCTGCTCCAAGCACACGAGAAGTTTAGCCTGCGAAGGAGAGTTCCTTTAAGTATAAAGCCCATACTGCACACAGGTGATCTTCAGTTGCCTGAATTCCAGTACGGACCTCACTGTTATGACGTTACGTGTCAACACAGTTCAGTTCTAAAAGCTCAGACCCAAAAAATGTTAACGGTTAAAATGAGCGCTAATTTAATATGATAATACAAAACATGTGTGAACTTTCGGAGTAAGCCTCTTTTTCAAAGCAGCAACAACAACAAAAACCAAAACAGAACAAAAAAACAAAACAAAATAAAAACCGTTAAACGGTGATAAATGAAAGTTTGTACTTAGCCGATTGCGATGGGGGAGGGGGGGGGTGGAGGGGGGGGGGGGGCTAGTGGACGGGAGGGGGAAGGGGGGTTGAATTCCTGGAGTGTCTGGAAAATGTTTTGGCATGATCTTATTCAGTGGTGCAGCACAGGTCCCGAGGTGCAGTCGTGTGCGAACATGCATCCCCACTCTATCCCCTTAATCCTCTCCTTATGCACACACAAAACACCCTGTTTCTCTGGAAATTGTGGTGTGTGTGTGTGTGGTGTGTGTGTGTGTGTGTGTGTGTGTGGTGTGTGTGTGGGGAGAGAGAGAGAGAGAGAGAGAGAGAGAGAGAGGCAGAGGGAGGGAGGGGTGTGTGTGTGTGTGTGTGTGTGTGTGTGGGTGTGTGAGAGAGAGAGAGAGAGACGAGAGACAGACAGAGAGAGAGACAGAGACAGAGACAGAGGGGGTGTGTGTGTGTGTGTGTGTGTGTGTGTGTGTGTGTGTGTGTGTGTGTGTGTGTGTGTGGCGCGCGCGCGTGTTCGTCTTTCCAGAGGATGTGCCTATGGTAGGTATTTATTACCTTTTATTTACTCGCATCATACACACACACACACACACACACACACACACACACACACACACACACACACAGAGAGAGAGAGAGAGAGAGAGAGAGAGAGAGAGAGAGAGAGAGAGAGAGAGAGAGAGAGAGAGAGAGAAGCTTGCGTTCCACTTACTTTTGCGCAGTTGTCTCAGAGAAAATATTCCACACATTGAATTGTGGTCCTTCGTCTGGTCGAATCTTGGTTAGGCCTAGACACTCCTTTCCTTTCGCTCATCATAGGAAATCTGTGACAGTGTTTTTGTTTTTGTTTGTTTGGTTTTTTGTTGTTGGTGGTTGTGTGTGTGTGTGTGTGTGTGTGTGTGTGTGTGTGTGTGTGTGTGGTGTGTGTGTGTGTGTGTGTGTGTGTGTCCTATTTTTCTAGTGACTTGCTTGGAATTCGAAAAAAGGATTTATTTACTTTTTAACTCACACGGCAGTATTCGTCGGATTTAACCGTTAATTGTTTTTCCTCGGCCGTCACGCTTACGCAATCATTTGTCGTCCGCACAGGACTTCTTTGTCTTCTTTTCTTTCTTTCTTTTTCTAATTTGTTTTCTTTTCCTATTTTTTTTCTTTTCTTTCCACTTCTCTGTTTTGCTGTTGTTGACCAGTGCTCTTCAAGCGCGTAAAGAGTCTGCCTCGTGAATAATCCCGGAGAAAGGTCCGTTGTGATGTAATTTGAGGATATAGCCACCTTTCTCGTAAAATAGACGGACAAAGTAAACAACAAATCCTTTAAAGAGGAATTTACACAATATTTGGAGTCACGCAATCGATGGGAAAAAGTTCAAGGTAAGTGTGTGTCTGTGTGTGTGTGTGTGTGTGTGTGTGGTGTGTGTGTGTGTGTGTGTGTGTGTGTGTGTGTGATGCGAGTAAATAAAAGGTAATAAATACCTACCATAGGCACATCTTCTGGAAAGACGAACACGCACACACGCACACACGCACACACACACACACACCACACACACACTCCCACATCTCTCCCTCTCTCTCTCTCTCTCTCTCTCTCTCTCTCTCTCTCTCTCCACACACACACACACACACACACACACACACACACACACACACACACACACACACACACACACACAACACACACACACACACACACACACACACACACACACACACACACACACACACACACACACACACACACACTTACCTTGAACTTTTTCCCATCGATTGCGTGACTCCAAATATTGTGTA
>JABMCL010001242.1:0-17500 GCA_018857735.1 Alviniconcha marisindica | reverse complement strand
TTTTGATTCAGCACTTCGTTGTCACTTGCGGGGAATTTGGGTTATCTTACCCGGGTAAGGCTACAGCAGTCGCAAGAGCAGCGCCACCCATTCCTATCAGTGTGTGCAGTATTCTCGTGTGTCCAAACAATGGTATGGCTGCGTGCCTGCGTGCGTGCGTGCGTGCGTGCGTGTGTGTGTGTGTGTGTGTGTGTGTGTGTGTGTGTGTGTGTGTGTGTGTGTGTGTGTGTGTGTGTGTGTGTGTGTGTGTGTGTGTGTGTGTGTGTGTGTGTGTGTGTGTGTGTGTGTGTGTGTGTGTGTGTGTGTGTGTGTGTGACGGGATTTGTAACATACACAGAGATGTTTATGTTTGCAACTGCACACGGAGGGGGGGGGGGAACTGTACGGACACCATAAGAGAATTGATCTACACCGAAAGTGGACTCAGGGAGGAAAATCCCTAAGCCTCACCGGGGAAATGAACCGGAGTCAGCATCGTGTCCGTCTTTTCGGTCCGATGCACAGAGCTCAGAACTCTGTTACACAAGGACTGTTAAGATTGTTAGGCAGTTGCCTGTTATTGCAGTCTGTCCTTGCTAATCTTCATGCCAGTAGACTGCATGTAAAACAACAGTAACAACATTGACTACAGAAGAATTTTTATCTTTAAATTGTCAGCATTTAGAAGAAGAGGCATGAAGAGGAGGAGGAGAACAACGACGACGATGAGGACAGCACGAAACACACACACACACACACACACACACACACACACACACACACACACACACACACACACACACACACACGCACACACACACCCGCGCGCGCGCGCACACACACACACAACAACAGACAACAGCAGCAGCAGCAGCAGCAACAACAACAACAACAACAACAACAACAACAACAACAACAACAACAACAACAACAACAACAACAACAACAACAAAAGAAGGAAAAAAGGTGGAGACGGAATAAGACGACGAAACACAGATACTGCCGATGCTAGTATAACACCCGTTCTGTCCTGATCCGCTTACCATACCTTGGTGACGTAGCGTACTGGTGTGGCCGGTTGCACAAACAGCATGGCGGTGGCCACTCGTTCTGATGTCCATCCAGCGTCCAGTGTCCAGGGCCACAGGGCGGAAAAATCGCCTGCTTTCTTTTCCACCCGCCCAGGCTCGGGCAACAAAATAGCTCTTACCAGCTCTTGGAGCTGACATTTGATGACGCTGTTGGTCATGCAGCCGGCCTCTCGATTGCCTGGCTGCGCCTGTTGTTCGTAGTCTTGTGGCTCCAAGTCGCTTTTCGCGGGTCCAGCCTGGCTCCAGCGGTTGTTTGTCAGCTCTGTGTATTTCTCCTCTTCTGTCTGTGTGTCTGTGTCTCTGTCCTGTGTCTACTAGCTGTCTTTCGCGGGTCCAGCCTGGCTCCAGCGGTTGTTTGTCAGTTCTGTGTATTTCTCCTCCTCTGTCTGTGTGTCTGTGTCTCTGTCCTGTGTCTCCGCGGGTCCAGCCTGGCTCCAGCAGTTGTTTATCAGCTCTGTGTATTTCTCCTCTTCTGTCTGTGTGTCTGACTGTCTGTCTCTGTCTTGTGTCTACTAGCTGTCTTTCGCGTGTCCATGCAGCCTGGCTCCAGCGGTTGTTTATCAGCTTTGTGTATTTCTCCTCCTCTGTCTGTGTGGCTGTGTGTCTGTTTGTCTGTCTGTCACTGTGTCTCTCTCTGTACTGGTTGACTGGGCGTAAAACACCAAGTTACTTACTTACTCTGTCTGTCTGTTTGTTTCTCTGCCTCTCTCTGTCTCTGTCTCTGTGTCTGTTTCTCTGTCTCTGTCTGTCTCTCTCCCTCCCCCTCCCTCTATCTGTTTGTCTGTCTGTCTGTCTGTCTGTCTGTCTGTCTGTCTGTCTGTCTCTCTGTCTCTCTGTCTCTGTCTCTGTCTCTCTTTTCTCTGTCTCTCTCTGTCTCTGTCTGTCTGTCTGTCTGTCTGTCTGTCTGTCTGTCTGTCTGTCTGTCTGTCTCTCTCTCTCTCTCTCTCTCTCTCTCTCTCTCTCTCTCTCTCTCTCTCTCTCTCTCTCTCTCTCTCTCTCTCTCTCCTGCCTTTCATCATGCGAGGTTCATTCTTCTCATGCTCCTTCTAGTTATATATTATTTCTTTTCTCGGCTTAATGAGGAGGAGGATGATATGGTCATCATTGTTGAAGAACTGTCCCCGCATCAGTATCATCGTCGTCATCATCAGTTCATCAAATTAACTGAAGAACTGCCTGCCCCTTTATCATCCTTGAAGAAGTGCACCCACATCAGATTAAAACTTCTTTTTTTTTTAAATAAAACGTCCTTGTGTATCATCATCCATGAAGAAGTATACACCCACATCATGTTTTTGAAAACATTTCCCCCATAATAATTTCATCATCGTCATCACCTTAAAGGACAGTCGGTTTTGAAGGACTGTCTCCATAATTGCCACCACCATCCTCATCATGATCCTCCTCATCATCCGTGAAGAACGGTCCCCACACCACCACCCTAGAAGAATGTCACAACATCATCAACATCATCTTGATCCCTGACGAATATCTTAATATTATGGTCGTCATCAGCATCCGTGGAGTACTGTTCAGCATCAGTATCTCTGAAGAGGTGTTGCACGTACGTCATCTTTATTGTCTTTGAATGACCGTACCTATAACCAGAAAATGAACAAAATATAAATGATAAAAAAAAAAAAAATCCAACACTTAAAGTCAGGACTGTGCTCAACTTGCACTAACAAATACATGTATGTACTTGGCGTTTTGTTCGTTTTTTGTTTTGTTTTGATTTTTGTTGTTGTTTTCTGGATTTTCTTTATTTTCCGCAGTGCAGTATGAGTGTGTGTGTGTGTGTGTGTGTGTGTGTGTGTGTGTGTGTGTGTGTGTGTGTGTGTGTGTGTGTGTGTGTTGTGTGTGTGTTATGAGTGTAGTGTGTGTGTGTGATGTGTATTTGTGTGTGTGTGTGATGTGTTGTTGTGTGTGTGTATGTTGTGTTGTGTGTGTGTGTGTGTGTGTGTGTGTGTGTGTGTGTGTAGGTGTGTGTGTGTATGTGTGTGTGTGTGTGTGTGTGTGTGTGTGTGTGTATGTGTGTGTGTGTGTGTGTGTGTGTGTGTGTGTGTGTGTGTGTGTGTGTGTGAGCGCGCGCGCGCGCGCATAATTATAATTATCATAACATGTTTGAGTCTGCAAACAATTACCAACATGCAAGGCTATGTTTCACTACCGACCCAGGATGAAAAGTCTGTAGTTTGTTCTGTGCGTTTGCTCCTTCTGTCAAACGTTTCTGATCGATATCAGAGGGAACGTACGCCTCAATATGACGAGTGCGTTTGCCACTGAGCTGTCGGGGATCCAAGCAGCCGCTGGTCGTCCAATCAACGCAGTCGTAACCTTGCATGGAGTGAAAAGAACGAAAAGGGAACGATGTTTGAAACGGTGCCTGAGTATGTGTGAGTGTGTGTGTGTGTGCCCTGACCGCTCAAAACACTCATGCGTTCTGTCAGTTTGACAACCCTCATGGTCGTCTGTCCGTCCGTCCGTCACTCACGCCTGTCAATCACCCGTCATTTGCATCTCATCTGCATGTCACATCCCAAAGTGTTACTTACTGGACACGGGACAAGATCGCGCTGACAGGCGCCTGAATTGTTTTTAAGAAATCTGAATGGGTCTGATACAGCTGTCAGCGCTTCTGTGACAGAACTTCGCCTACTTCAAGTTCAGTGTTGCTTTACGTCCACAGAGACCACAAGGACTATTAGGGACGGGGAGCCCAGGACGTCCACCTCGACTTTCACACAGCTCCTGAGCTCTGAACCCCAGCGCAGTTCGAGTTTAATGTTGCTTCATACGCCCACAGAGACCATAAGGACTATTAGGGACGGGGAGCCCAAGGCGGCCACCTCGACTTTCACACAACTCCTTTGCTCTGGCGAAGTCCAATGTTGCTTTACGTCCAGAGAGACCTACAGACTAATTGGGACGGGGACGGGGGCGGCCGCCTCGACTTTCACACAGCTCCTCAGTTCTGAAACCACCCAGGCTGTTCAGTTCAGTTCAATGTTGCTTTACGTCCACAGAGACCATAAGGACTATTAAGGACGGGGAGCCCAGGACGGCCACCTCGACTTTCACGCAGATCCTCGGCTCTGGATTCTGGACATTTTTGCTTTAAATGGAATCAAACATATAAAAGTTTAAAATAACGCTATTTATTAGGACAAAACATAACACGCGAATTTTCGGGGTAACCCCCTTTATGAAGCTACAAAACGACACTTCAACAACAACTAAACAATTAAACAAAAACGACGAAAAACGAGACGGAGAGCTAATCCACTTACCTTCTTCTGCGTGAGCTATGTCCAGTGCTTGGAAGAATGTTCGCGTGACAATGACGTGTAACAGGTGTGATGTAATAAATATGACATAAAACTCAAATGGCGCAAAAGAATGACAGAGAGAAAGGTGAGGGGAAGGGGAAAAAAAATCTGTTTTATTATTGATGTGTGTTTTTTTATGGGTTTTATTTTATGGGTTTGGGTCTTGTTTTAGACTGCTAGCAGTCATTCTTGTTTCAGGTTTATTTATTTTTATACTTTAAATCGAACGTACGGGTCTCGCCATCGGGCGCCTTTGAATACCGCTGCCTGGTTCTGTTTTCTCTCACAGCGATGTGTATGTGGAGTAGTTCGGGTGAAGGAACTGCAGGCAGTCTCCGGTTGGCACAAAGCTGCTGCCGTCTGTTCACGTCACGTGACGTTACACAGGTCGTGACCCTGTGCAGTCGACAGGACAATTAAAATCCTGTTCCTTACTAACTAACTAACTAACTAACTAGCTGATTGACTGTCTGACTAACTGACTAACTGACTGACTGACTGACTGACTAACGTGATGTTGCTGCTTGCCTCCTTCGGCCGGTCGTTAGATTTGTTTAACCCCTTTACTGACCTTATGTCACATGAAAACGACCAGTAAAAGTGCAAACTTTGAAACCCTGCAGCCTTTGTTTTTCTTTTTCTTTTTCCACTGGCAAGTAAAAGGATTGTCATCAAAACGCACAGCATTGAAAGTAGATGTGTTACAGGACCGAAAACCACACTGTTTGCAGGCACGCCCGTGCATCTTTCAGCCCGGAAATGTATACAGGCTGGGGCAGTGAAAGGGTTAAGCTCGTCCTGAGGTGACCCGGCGCAGTTGACGGGACGTTCAAATTCCAGTTGCTTACTAACCAGCTGACTGACTGACTGACTGACTGACTAACACGGTATTGCTGCTTGCCCCCGTTTGATCGGTGGTTAGATTAGTTTAACGCCGAGTTGTCTTCTTCGGAGACATTGTGGCGGGGACCGAGATCCGTGAAGGTGGGGAGACCGGGGGGGGGGAGAGAGAGAGAGAGAGAGATGGCACAGAGAGAGAGAGAAGAGAGAGACAGACAGAGAGACAGAGATAGAGAGAGACAGAGACAGAGGGAGAGAAAGAGGGAGAGACTAAAAAGAGAGAGAGAGAGAGAGAGAGAGAGGAGGAGGAGGAGAGAGAGGGAGAGAGAGAAGAGGAGAGAGAGAGGGAGAGGGACAGAGAATGGGAAAGAGAGGAGGAGGAGACACAGACACAGACAGACAGGCAGAGACAGAAACTGAAACTTTCAAACCATGTGGACTCAGGTGGTCTCTCTGAATCACAAGCCGTTGCTCCAACTACGCAATTACCCAACTGTCCCAGTTTCCCGGACATCCCCCCCCCCCCCACACCCACACACACACCCACCCACCACCACTCCCCCACCCCACCCCACCCCTTCTCTACCCCCCACTCGTCCTCTTCTCAAGAAGGCATCACACAGACTACCCCAGATGCATAAAAATAAAACAAACCACACACACCCCCCCCCCCCCCCCCAAAAAAAAAGCACCTGACAAGATGTGTGAGGTGAACCCAGCTCACGCCTGGCCGTCCCGTTGCCTCGCGAGGCATGCGGACCCCGCTGGACCCTGCTGGACCCTGCCCGCTGCTAATGGCTGGACATTGGAGCCGACGTCTTCCTATTGTCCGCCTCCGCCGGACCGTGCGCCGCCGTGCCCGCTGTCCGGCCGCCGCTGGCCGCTGGAGTGACCGTCGGCACTGAGTCAGGGCTGAGTCACGCTCCAAGCAGCGGCTACGTTTGCTACATTGCTACGTTTCGCGCACGGCCTGCCCCCTTTTTTACATTTTTTTTAAGGTAACGTTTTGGGGGACACTTTCTCACACACAGAGAGAGACGGACAGACAGACAGACAGACAGACGGGTCGAGCGTATATGGGTTTTCCCGAGCGCATAGATGTTATTTTTTTAACCGAGAGAGAAAGAGACAGGCAGAGAGGCAGTGTGGGAAAGAGCGAGCGAGCGAGCGAGCGAGGAGAGAGAGAGAGAGAGAGAGAGAGAGAGAGAGAGAGAGAAACTCGAACCCTTTATTTTTTCAAGGATTATACTTTGGGTTCATTCAGACCTGTCTAGCTACAATTCCTTACCCAATTACTATTGGATAAGCTAGCAATGGAGAGAAAAGAAGAAAAAGGACTTATTTATTTTTGGTCCATAAATCGATTTCTGTATTAAAGAGGGTAACAAATAAAAAAGCAAATAAACAAAATCAATGGAAAGACTTTGAAAATAACAATGAAAAAATAATGCTTACATAGCAATGCATAAACGGTGCTCATGATATTTGCTTGCAAATATTTGTGAATCACGAAGACATAACATGTGTCAGTGGTATGAAGAAACCATGCAGATCATAAATGGCAGGTGTCTAATAATTCAAGACAATGCCGCACACTCTGTCTCTGTCCCTCTCTCTGTCTCTGTGTCTCTTTCTGTCTCTCTCTGTCTCTCTCTCTGTCTCTGTCTGTCTCTCTGTCTCTCTTCTCTCTGTCTCTATCTCTGTCTCTGTCTGTCTGTCTGTCTGTCTGTCTGTCTGTCTGTCTGTCTGTCTGTCTGTCTGTCTGTCTGTCTGTCTGTCTCTCTCTCTCTCTCTCTCTCTTCTCTCTCTCTCTCTCTCTCTCTCTCTCTCACACACACACACACACACACAAACACACACACACGCACACGCGCACACACACACACACACACACACACACACACACACACACACACACACATTGTGGTAACAGCAGTAATTCGTTTATCAGTGATGTAATAACCGATGATCCGGCCTCTGCATAGCAATCACTGGTCTACAGAAGAGAGAGCTCAAATAAGTAGGTATTATAGTAATAATGGCTTACAGCTGAATTATAGGGGAACGTAAAAAAAAAAAAAAAAGTGTTTTGCACATTGCATGAGTATGCGTGTTCCAGCGAAATTTGTTGTATATAATTATTCCTAATAGTCGGTGCTCTGCCACTTGTTCAGCTTTCACTCCAAGTAGTACTAGATCAAGCGATTAAGGTAACAGCTGGATTCTGCCTCGTAGCGATTGTCAAAGAGAGAGAGGGTGGAAGGGGGAGAGACGGAGGAAAAGAGAGAGAGAGAGAGAGAGAGAGAGAGAGAGAGGATAATTATTTTATCCACTGTGCTATCACGGATAAGCCAGCAAAGCTCATTCTTTAACACTTCCTGTTTGCACAGAACTGCGAGTCTGGTTTTAGAAGCAGGCCAACTGAGCGTATCGTAATGATTAAAAAAAAAACCAAAACCCCAACTTATTCGCATGTTCAGACAGACCGAGAAGGGATTGGTCTATTCAACTGTGTAAACCAGACCGTATCAAACGGTTTGATAACGTTTCTACAACTGATTCTCTGACGGCTAAAATTCGGGTAATCCCCCACGCCGGAAACTTGGAGCGAGACGCCGAAAACTCTGAATCATTCCGGGTTGTTCTTTAACTCTGAATCATTCCGGGTTGTTCTTTCTCTCTTCTTGAACGGATGAATTTATTTTCTCTTTCGTTTATGACTCATCAGTCACGATTGCTTTCATTTCCTCTAGTAACAGCAATTTTTCGTTATTGGTACATGTGAGCTCCAAACCAGTTAATACCGATGTTAAAATGCATAGCCTTTATCGCCTTATGACAGTCAGGCAGAAAGAACGTTAAGTTGTTGAATTAGAATGTCAGTCCCCACATAAGCATATTTCCCGAACAATTGTGCTGTTCAGAATTAATACACACGCACGCACGCACTCACGCATGCACGCACGCACGCACGCACGCAGGAGAGAGAACCATTTCACGTGCACTCCAACACTTTCACATCGATTGTTAACAGGGAGGGGGGTAGAAACCATTTCATTTGCAACTCCAACACTTTCACATCGATTATTAACAGGGGGGGGGGGGGGGGGAGAGAACCATTTCACTTGCACTCCAACACTTTCAGATCGATCATTAACAGGGGATTGATTGATTGATTGATTGATTGATTGACTGACTGAACTGTAATTACGCAAGGATAAAGGTTTAGGCAAGAATGTGGGACGGGGGATGGGGTGGGAGGGGGGAGAATCATTTCACTTGCACTCCAACACTTTCAGATCGAGTGTTATCAGGGGAGGGAGAGTGGAGAGAGATCCATTTCACTTGCACTCCAACACTTTTAGCTCGATTGTTAACAGGGAAGGGTGAGTGGAGAGAGAACCATTTCACTTGCACTCCAACACTTTTAGATCGATTGTTAACAGGGGAGGGAGAGTGGAAAGAGATCCATTTCACTTGCACTCCAACACTTTTAGATCGATTGTTAACAGGGAAGGGAAAGTGGAGAGAGAACCATTTCACTTGCACTCCAACACTTTTAGATCGATTGTTAACAGGGAAGGGAGAGTGGAGAGAGAACCATTTCACTTGCACTCCAACACTTTCACATCGCTGGAGCGTAAACCAGTCACATTTGAAGTGTGATAAACTTTCAAGGACTGCAATGTGAAGCTGTATTGTATTGCGAACAAACTGAACATTGCATGCCATCATTTTTTATGACGGCACTATATACACACTTTGCGAGTGGTCCCTTTCTCTGTGTAGCCTACTTGATTTTTAATGGGCGTTGCTAGATAGGGAGATCGTTTACGCAGCTGTGGCGATTATTATGGATAAAAGAAGAAGAGGAGGAGGAGGGAGAAGAAGGAGGAGGAGAAGGAGGAAGAGGAGGAGGAGAAGGATGAGGTGAAGGAGGGAGACAAGAAGAAGGAGAAGAAGAAGAAGGCGGAGGAGGAGGAGGAGGAGGAGGAAGAAGAGAAGAAGAAGGAGGAGGAGAAGGAAGAAGGAGGAGGAGTAAGAACCAACAGGACACGGGACAAGTTACGGTTACGGGTGCCCAGTCCTTCATTGTCCCACGTGGAGAAATCGGGTCGCCTTACCTAGGTAAAGGCACAGCAGCTGCAAGAGCAGCGCTACCCATTCCTGTCGGTGTGTGCCGGCAGTACTCTCCTGTATTCCAAACAGTGGTATGGCTGCCAGTGCTTGGGATTTGCAACGTGTGCACAGATGTTGATGCGCGCGATTGCACACGAGGGCTGTACGGACACATTAAGAGAGTCTACACTGGAAGTTGACTCTGGGAGAAAAATCCTTTGCCGCACCAGGGACTCGAACCCGAGTCAGTATTGCGCCTGGCTTTTCAGTCGGACGCTGTACCACCTGAGCACACTCCGAGCATCGCTTTCCGGCACCTTCCTCCAAACTCTGCCAGATTTAGTTACGCCACTGAAGGTGCTCTCTTTATATCCGCGCGGCAGCTGTCCAGCGACGCGGTCAGCGCCCTCCGAAAGGTTCGGGTACTAATATGACTGTAGAAGCAACCTAGCGCCAAAGCACGCACGTAAACATGAGATGCATCCAAAAGAAGAAGAAGAAAAAAGAGTTCCGTCTCGATTCAAACGATTTTGGTTTTATTTGAACATGGTCCGTTATAAAACAAACGTCTGATATAATTTGAGTTGTTTGTAACAAACTTACTACTGTTTGAGCACCAACAAAAAACTGCTCGTTAGCTGACAGTTTTCTGGGACCTATGGCGTAACTAAATAGTGCAGTGGTTGAAAGAAGGATGTAAACCGGTGCTTGGAGTTTGCCACCTGAGCTGTCTCGGCCCTTGTCACTGAACCTGGAAGGGCGTACGCTTGACATGTACGTTAAAGGGACTCTCTCACCCAGGTTAAATTTCTTCTGTCTCGTGTGTTTGGGGCAGGTTAAGAAAGAAAAAAAGAAAAAAGAAGATCCGCTGTAAATGCTTCGCGTGACTTTTATTGTCTTCGTTGATACCATCATTAACACCTTCACTTAACTCTTCGCGCATGCGCAATGCTCTGGCGTACGCGATTTGCCGGAAGTAGGGGGGGAACGTATCAGCTGGGTTGGTGGCCGAGCGCATAGCTCTATTTCCATAGTATTAGTCGTAGTGAAAAATTCGCATTTCCCGGCTACAAGGTGGACGGAAAAGACCACTGCCGTGTAATCCACTGCACCACTGGTCGAATAAAAAAGCCAGGTGTTCCGCGGGACGTCTGTTCTCAAGTTTCAGTAGCACGGCAAAATATTGCAATGTTGCAATCGGCGCTGGCTCGAGGATGATCCGCAATCTGTTGAGAATGAAGTTGTTGGTTGTTTTTGTTGCTGTTTTTTGATTTGTTTGTTTGCTCCAGTGTACCAGCTGTGCACTTAATACTTGGCAGTATATATATATATATATATATATATATATATATATATATTATATATATATATATATATATATATATATATATATAATGAATAAACCTTTGAAGAACATGTTTTCAATAAACCCCCCTTTTTGCCCAAAGGTCAAAGGGCAAATTTTTTTTGGGCACGTTTTGTCACCTAGGGCACTTTTTGTCACTAACGAGGTAGTGACAAATCGTGCAGGCATTGCACCTTTTTTTCACTTGGATATCAGAATCAAATAGTGTGTGTGTGTGTGTGTGTGTGGTGTGTGTGTGGGGTGTGTGTGTGTGGGGTTTTGTGTGTGTGGTGTGTGTGTGTGGGGGTTTTGTTTGTCCCTAAAGAGAACAGACAGAAAGGAAAGAAAGAAAGTCACAGAGAGAGAGAGAGAGGAGAGGAGAGAGGAGAGAGGAGAGAGAGAGAGAGAGAGAAAAGAAAAGAGAACGATGTGTGAGACAACGAAGGGGAACTCGAACCAACTCGAACACTTTATTTTACAAGGATTGTAGTTTAGGTTCATTCAAAAACCTGTCTAACCTAGTCCTTGCAAAGCTACTGATGAACAGATATCAATTACAGGCATTTTTATATTTTAAGGCAAAAATGAGTGAGTGAAACGTTATACATGAATTTCCACAAAAAACAAAGGGTCTCACATCCCAAAACATCTTCAGTTACATATTATAGCATATAATATTATGAGCAAATAACACAAACATCTGATCGTTCATATGACTATACGAAAAAAAAACAGAAGCAGTCAATGCTTTCTTATAAAAACAGAAAGGGAAAAGGGGGGGGGGGGGGGAAAAAAAAAAAAAAAAGGGGGGCGGGGTGGGTCGGAAGGCTGGGCGGGAGTTGGTATGGGGGGTATAAAATAGGTCTCAAATGACCAGTCATTGCAATGGCAATCACTCGAAAATCAGTCTCTCTCTGTCTGAGAGAGACAGAGAACTGGAACTCACTCTAAAACTTTTTTTTACAAGGCTTGTAGTTTAGGTTCAGTCAAAAACCCGTCTAACAACTAGTCCTTGCGAAGCTACTGATGAGTAAATATAAAATTACAGGCGGCATAATTTATATACATACAGGCATGAGTGAGTGGAGTGAAATTTGATACATCAGATTTTCCACACAAAAAATAGCGAGTTCACAGCGCCAGATGTACACATGCATACATTACTCAGTTATACATTATGAGCATACAACCTGTAAATAAGGCAGCAGAACATATCTGATCAATTCAACACCGGTATTGGAAAAAAAGAAAAAAAAGCAGTCAATGCTAATCTTATAAAGAACAGTAAGGGAGGCGGGGGTGGGGGGGGGGGGGGGGGGGTGGGGTGCCAAGCAGTCGGAAGGATTGGCGGAATATTACGTCACAGTCCATCCTATGTAACTACTTTAAGGGGTGCACGAAGTTTACGCTTGAAAGAGCTGAGTGACTGACAAGATCTGACTGTCAGAGGTAGGTTGTTCCATAGATAAACACCAGAGAAGGATATACTTGTTTTAATATGTCTATCCCTTTGGCCTTTGGCAAACTAAGGTGATAGTTCCTAGAGTTGGAATAGCGTGAGGGAGTGTGTGTGTACAGGTTAGATATTTTACCCTGGGGCTTCATTGCTAAGGACCCTGTACATGAAAAAAATTTGTTATATTCCAAGGGTTTTTTTAGGCTCATTTTTCTCATTTTAATTTCTGGTCAGTAGTTAGAGATGTACTGGAAGGATTAACTTTACAGCTCTTCTGTGAGAGAAATTTTAAAATTTTTTTGAGAAAATCACTACATCCGTCCCACACGACTGACGCATAATCAATGTAAGGTATAATGTGGGCATTGAAGAACAGTTTCCGGTGTCGATGTTCCGATGTACCTTAATTTTGACAGAAGGAAGACTCGTCTTGAAACTGTTTTACACACATTATTAATATGTGAGTCCCAGCGAAGTTTATTGTCTATGGTTATACCTAAAAGACGGTGTGCCAATAATGTGTGGTCGCCAGCTAAATTCATCATCAATAATAACGCCAAGGAGAGAGAGAGAGAGGGAGAGAGACAGAGAGAGAGGGGGAGAGGGGGAGAGAGAGAGGGAGAGAGAGAGAGAGGGAGAGAGAGAGAGAGAGAGAGAGAGAGAGAGAGAGAGAGAGAGAGAGAGAGAGAGAGAGAGAGAGAGAGAGAGAGAGAGAGATTAGCCTAAAAGATTGTAGATAATTATAGAAAAATTTAAGGTAACAGATCAGAAGTCAAAGGTCTCAGCACAGAAACAACTGTTGCGGCACGTTTTGTCACTACGACACGTTTTGTCACCTTAGTCACCTTAGTGACGAGGGAGGGAGGGAGAGAGACACACAGGGAAGACCGAAAGACAGAAGGAGAAGAGAAAGAGAGACAGAATGTGTGTGCGTGTGTGTGTGTGTGTGTGTGTGTGTGTGTGTGTGTGTGTTGTGTGTGTGTGTGTGTGTGTGCGCGTGCGTGCGTGCGTGCGTTCGTGTGTGCGTGCGTGCGTCAAAGAGAGACAGACAGACAGACAGAGAAGGAAAGAGAGAAAGTCAGAGAGATAGATAGAGAGGACGATAGTGAGAGAGAGAACGAATGTGTGAGACAGAACGAGAGAGAGAGAGGGGGGGGGGGGCAGACACACAGGGTAGAGCGAAAGACAGAAGGAGAAGAGAAAGAGAAACAGAGACTGAGAGAGACAGAGAAAAAAGTCACACACAGAGAAAGAGATAGCGAGAGAAAGAGCGCTAGCGAGAGAGAAAGAGAGAGAGTGAGGGAGGGAGGGAGAGCCAGAAAACAACAACATGTTAGACACATATTATGCTACAAAATGTACAAGACTCTGCATGGAATGAAACATCACACCTAAAGTCAGTCCACGCTTATGTTACCTTTTACCTTATCAAACCATACCAGCCATTCAATCAAACAAGGACATCCACAACACACAACCAAACCACATTTTCACCCAGTCTCTGTATCTATAGTCATATTTCACACAGCTCACAGAGCTACGGGCAGCAGTAGCCTCGTAGTCTATATATATATATATATATAAAACACGCGCGCACACACACACACACACACACACACACACACACACACACACAGCAATACAGAATTTCAGTTTAGCGCTGATTGAGGTGGGGATAATAAACACAACACACAACAAAACACACGCGTGAGCGCGCGGTGCTACGGACAAATGCACATCAACACACACACACACACACACACACAACCAGGGAAAGGAAAGACAGATTATAGTGTTGCTGGCGAAGGAGTGACAAAAGCGAGTGGACCTTTCGGCACGTTTTGTCACCATGTAGTGACAAAACGTGCAGGCAGTGCATCAAATTTGACAAGGTGACAAAACGTGTCGTATACGTAGTGACAAAACGTGCCGAAAACAGTTGTTTCTGTGCTGAGCCCTTTTAAATTTTCTGATCTGTTACCTTAAATTCTTCTATAATTATGTACAATCTTTTAGGCTAATCTCTCTCTCTCTCTCTCTCTCTCTCTCTCTCTCTCTCCTTCGTTATTATTATGATGAATTTAGCTGGCGACCACACATTATTGGCCATGTAAAACGGTTTCAAAAATCTTTATCTGTTGTCACAGCTCAGACACTTTGTGGACACTCCTAAGCGCAAGCTGTTTTACCATGCTCATATTTCCCCTCACCTAACTTATGCATCAACTGTCTGGGACGGCTGTAGTGATCTCTTATTTAACAAACTTAATTCTATTCACAGAAGAGCTGCAAAATTGATGATATCTGATTTCTCTTTATCAACCGATACAAAGCTACGGTACTTGGGAATAATTCCACTCAAAGAAAAGCTTATGTTCAATAAGGCAGGTTAGTATTCAAAGCATACAAAATCTTGCACCTCCGTGCCTTAAACAGCTTTTTATCTGTTCCAACATTGCGCCACATCAAGATACATAACTCTGCCAAAAAAACCCAGAATAGACCTTTTTAAAACTAGTTTCTCATTTTCAGGGCATCCTTGTGGAATACCATCCCAAAAATAAATCATGCAACACTTACCAGCTTCAAAACACAACTTTATAAATGGTTCAGAAGCAGATTTCGTAAAAAACCACACACACACACACACACACACACACACACACACACACACACACACACACACAACACAAAACACAACACACACACACACACACACACACACACACACACACACACACACACACACACACCAACACACACACAAAACCCAAAACAAAAAACAACACACAATTTCTTGGTTTCTTATATTATATATGTATGTATGTATAAGTCTTGATTTGATTACTCTTTGTATTGTTCATAATTATCGATTGGCACTGATTTTCCCACTATGATCATATTTAATTTATATATTAAGTGTTTGTAACTGTTTGGACAGGTTGAACGACAGGCATTCGTGCCTAAACCTTTATCCTTTGTGTAATAAAGTTCAATCAATCAATCAATCAATCAATCATCTCTCTCTCTCTCCCTCTCTTCCCTTCTCCTTCCTCTCTCTCTCTCTCTCTCTCTCTCTCTCTGTAACAGCTTTTGACTAATTTCATGATTTTCATCCTGTTTTAGGAATAATTTATGAAGCTACCCTGGTCCGTTAGTTGTCACGGTGCGTGCACTCACGCGCCCGTGTTGTGTGGGGTTTTGTGTGTGGGGGTGTGTGTGTGTGTGTGTGTGTGTGTGTGTGTGTGTGTGTGTGTGGTGTTGTGGTGTGTGGGGGGGGGTTTTGGGGGGGGGGGTGTGTGTGCGTGTGGGTGTGTGGGAGGCAGTGATATTATTATTATTCATAGCTTTTATACAGCGCTATTCTCTGCTCTCGAGCAGACTCTGCGCACACGTCGCATGTGATTCTGAATCAGTGACTGTATCCTTTTATAGCGCGTATAAATAATATACTCACGGTAGTGGTGTACTGACTGGTAGCGCTCTGTGGCTTGTGCCACGTGAAATGCTGCCGTTTCGGCCAAGTTCTGTGTGCACCATTCAAACCCTGTCCCTTCATGCACCATTCAAAGCCCAAAAAGGTGTTTAGCTGTAACCTGACCTGCACTTTTGGCAAATGACCGGGCTTTTTCGTGCTATGGGTAACACGGGGTGGAACGGGTACCGAAAAAAGAGTCGCACAGAAAGTTGACCCCAAAGAAAACCCCCCGCCGCTCCTGGGGGGTTGAACCCGCGACCTTTCACTCACGAGTCCGGCGCTCTAACCACTGAGCATCCCCCTCCCAAAAAATTATATGGTATGGTGTATGGGGGGTGTGAAAGGGGGACAGGGTGAGAATAGTGATTATACTTGGGGAAAGTAGCCTGTTTTTTTTTGTGATACTGTTTATTTTCGCGCATTTCTCTAACCAGTATTAATCTTCTAATAATATTACGAGATCAACATTGCCTGTCTGTTGTTGCGCTCTCTTAAATTTTATATTATGATGGCCATTTTTTTTCTTTTTTTTCTTTTTTTCTTTTTTTCTTCTTCTTCTTCTTCTTTTAATGTTTTTTCTTTCTTTTTTCTATTGATGTTGCTGTTTGTTGTTGTTGTTGTTGTTTTTTTTGTCCCAAAAAATAAAGAAGTATTTGGCTTGACCTGACAGATCAAAACGGCAAAACTACCGACAAGCCCCCAAACGGTAAACGAACCACCAAACCACAACAGTCTAAAAAGACTATAGCCCGCAGCAAAAAAATAATGGGACTAAGCCCGAATTTCACAGAAACGATTAAAAAGGAAAAAAGGGAAAAAAAAAGGGGAGAAGAAAAGAAAAAAAGGTTGGGGGGTGGGGGGGGGGGGGGGTGGGGTGGGGGGGAACCTTTTAACTTAGCCTCTTTTTATTGGGGGCTCCAACTTTTCCACCTCACTGGGGGGCATCACAAACCCGAAACCCAGATGTCAAACTCTTTCCCCCTTTTTTTAGCCATGAAAATAATTATATAAATAAAATTTAAAAATTTATGGGGAAAATTTTTAGTGCAAAAGTTTTTGGGGACTCTAAAGGTTTATCATTTAATTAAAAAAAAGGGGGGTAGAATTTCAAAATACTTCACAAAAATCAGTACATAATAATACATTACTACACATACTTAGTCAAACAAAGCAAAGTGAAACTATCTCACACTGAAACACAAACACCCTGCACTCCCCAAGTCCCCCTTTCACGCACACCCACACACACAACTGGTTGGTAACCTTTTTCCCCCACACACACCACACACCACACAACACCCACCACACCACACCACCACACAAACACATGTGCGAAAGGGTTTTTTTGCACACGCCCCCACCACACATCAACACGCCACACACCCAAACCCCCACAAACATAGGGGGTTGTGTGCAAAAGCCAAAAAACTAAAAAGCCGCCCCCCCCCCCCCCCCCCACCCCCCCCCAACACACAACAAAACACCAAAAAAATAAAAATAATAAAAAAACAACAACGGCCAGCCAGGTGCCGTACTTTTTTTCCCCTCAACGGGTTGAAAAACCGGAAATTTTACTTTTCTGTGGGCCCAAAAATGATTCATTCCGGGCAAGTTTAGTACGACGAAATCAGTGTCACCCCAAATTTACCCCTACGTCCGTTTTGGAGGAGTTGTAGAAATTTTTTAAATCGCCGACTCTGATTGGTTGTCGCTGTCCCGGGTAAAAATTAATTTTAAAAATTTTTATGGGTTTTAATTTTTTAAAATTAAAATTTAAAATAAAAATTAAATATAATTTTTTTTAAGCATTATTTTGGAAAAGAAAGCCTTAACCTTTGGGGTTTCAAAAAAATTTTTTAAGAA
>JABMCL010000883.1:930000-965782 GCA_018857735.1 Alviniconcha marisindica | reverse complement strand
CTTGGGTACACACAGCACACATCATTTACCCTGGGTACACACAGCACACATCATTTACCCTGGGTACACACAGCTCATAACGTTTGACTTGGGTACACACAGCACACATCATTTACCCTGGGTACACACAGCACACATCATTTACCCTGGGTACACACAGCTCATAACGTTTGACTTGGGTACACACAGCACACATCATTTACCCTGGGTACACACAGCACACATCATTTACCCTGGGTACACACAGCTCATAACGTTTGACTTGGGTACACACAGCACACATCATTTACCCTGGGTACACACAGCACACATCATTTACCCTGGGTACACACAGCTCATAACGTTTGACTTGGGGACACACACCACACAACCATTACCTTGGGTACACACAGCACACAACCATTACCTTGGGTGTTCACAATTCACATAGTTTACAACTGCTACACACAGCTCACATTATTTACCATGGGTGCACACAACAGACCTCATTTACCCTGTGTACACACAGCAAACCTCATTTAGCTTGTATACACACTGAAAACCTCATTTACCCTGTGTGCACACACGGCAAACCTCATTACCATTTGCACTTACAAAAAAAAACACTCATTCACCCTGTGTACACACAGCAAACTTCATTTACCCTGTGTACACACAGCAAGCCTGATTTACCCTATGTACACACTGCAAAACTCATTTACCCTATGTACACACAGCAAACCTCATTTACCCTATGTACGCACAAAAAAACGTCATTTAGCCCGTATACACAGAGAAAACCTCTTTTACCATGTGCGCAAAAACCTCATTTACCTTGTGTACACACAGCAAACCTCAATTACCTTATGTACACACAACAAACCTCATTTACCCTGTGTATACACAGCACACATTTACCCTGGGTGCATACAGCAAACATTAATTACTCTGAAATATATTTGTGTGCGACTAGTTTAAGAATCAATGGCATAGTTACCTCATCTTCTTTTTATTTTTCCCTCTCTTACCGTAATCTGTCTAATTAGTAGCCTATGGGGTCATTTCACGATCAATCTTATTATCTTACAGTCACTTATTCCTACAGTATAAAACTGAATTGAACGGAACTCTACTGTGAGAAAATTGTCCTCTGAATTTAAACATATCCGCCCATTTCCCATATTGTCTATTTTCTGATACTTGAATACCACAACAAGTGCTGCAGTCAGTTTCCTCATGCTTTGTGCTAGAAATGACCGCCCACCCCCTCCAGCACTCCCGTTCACGTAGGTACCTTCGCATCCTGGGGAGCTGGGGAGAGTGCTCCTGCTCCGTCAGCGGATCATTCACAATATCTATTACACAACGCTAAATCTATAACACTAATGGAAACTTGTGAAGCGCTTATCCCGCGGGTCAAAGCGCTGAACAAATATAGCACACACAATATACATCGAGACAGATATACCCGTAAAAACTAACCCATAACCATACACATGTTTCCACCCATAATCATGAGCGCGCACGTATTGGCATTGGACACCACAGATCTTAAGTATTACCGGGAGTACATCCGTGATTATTTATGTGATTTAGAGCACCCAACATGTACTCCCGCAACGCCCAGAAGTATGTACCGGAGTGCATGACCGTAACCCTAACCCTAACCCTAACCCTAACCCTAACCCTAACCCTAACCCTAACCCTAACAACAACCCTAACAACAACCCTAACAACAACCCTAACCCTAACCCTAACAACAACCCTAACCCTAACAACAACACAAAACCCTAACAACAACCCAACAACAACCCTAACCCTAACAACAACAACAACCCTAACAACCCTAACCAAACCCTAACAACAAACCCTAACCCTAACAACAACAACCCTAACAACCCTAACCCTAACAACAACCCTGACCCTAACCCTAACAACCTTAACCCTAACCCTAACAACAACCCTAACCCTAACAACAACAACAACAACCCTAACAAGAACCCTAACAACAACCCTAACAACAACCCTAACCCTAACAACAACCCTAACCCTAACAACAACCCTAACCCTAACCCTAACAACAACCCTAACCCTAACAACAACCCTAACCCTAACAACAACAACCCTAACAACAACCCTAACCCTAACAACAACCCTAACCCTAACAACAACCCTAACCCTAAACCAACAACAACAACCCTAACAACAACCCTAACAACAACCCTAACCCTAACAACAACCCTAACAACAACCCTAACCATAACCCTAACAACAACCCTAACCCTAACAACAACCCTAACCCTAACAACAACCCTAACAAACTAACCCTAACAACAACCTAACCCTAACAACAACCCTAACAACAAC
Organism: Alviniconcha marisindica; assembly: GCA_018857735.1. Taxonomy (NCBI): domain Eukaryota; kingdom Metazoa; phylum Mollusca; class Gastropoda; family Provannidae; genus Alviniconcha; species Alviniconcha marisindica. The sequence goes on along the minus strand of JABMCL010000883.1, from coordinate 963,436 downwards.
CCAAACCCTAACCCTAACAACAACCCTAACCCTAACAACATCAACCCTAACAACAACCCTAACCCTAACAACAACCCTGACCCTAACAACAACCTTAACCCTAACCCTAACAACAACCCTAACCCTAACAACCCTAACAACAACCCTAACAACAACCCTAACAACAACCCTAACAACAACCCTAACCCAAACCCTAACAACAACCCTAACCCTAACAACAACCCTAACCCTAACAACAACAACAACAACCCTAACAACAACCCTAACAACAACCCTAACCCTAACAACAACAACAACCTAACAACAACCCTAACAACAACCCTAACCCTAACAACAACCCTAACAACAACAACCCTAACAACAACCCTAACCCTAACAACAACAACAACAACAACCCTAACAACAACCCTAACAAACAACCCTAACCCTAACAACAACCCTAACCCTAACAACAACCCTAACCCTAACCCTAACAACAACCCTAACCCTAACACTAACAACAACCTAACCCTAACAACAACAACCCTAACAACAACAACAACCCTAACAACAACCCTAACCCTAACAACAACAACAACAACCCTAACAACAACCCTAACAACAACCCTAACCCTAACAACAACAACAACCCTAACAACAACCCTAACCCAAACCCTAACAACAACCCTAACCCTAACAACAACAACCCTAACAACAACCCTAACCCTAACAACAACAACCCTAACAACAACCCTAACCCTAACAAACAACCCTGACCCTAAAAAACAACCTTAACCCTAACCCTAACAACAAACCCTAACCCTAACAACAACAACAACAAACACAAAACAACAACAACGCTAACAACAACCCTAACAACAACCCTAACAACAACCCTAACCCTAACAACAACCCTAACCCTAACAACAACCCTAACCCTAACAACAACCCTAACCCTAACAACAACCCTGACCCTAACAACAACCTTAACCCTAACCCTAACAACAACCCTAACCCTAACAACAACAACAACAACGCTAACAACAACCCTAACAACAACCCTAACAACAACCCTAACCCTAACAACAACCCTAACCCTAACAACAACCCTAACCCTACCCTAACAACAACCCTAACCCTAACAACAACAACCCTAACCCTAACAACAACAACAACCCTAACAACAACCCTACCCCAAACCCTAACAACAACCCTAACCCTAACAACAACAACCCTAACAACAACCCTAACCCTAACAACAACCCTGACCCTAACAACAACCTTAACCCTAACCCTAACAACAACAACAACCCTAACAACAACAACAACCCTAACAACAACCCTAACCCTAACCCTAACAACAACCCTAACCCTAAAACAACAACCCTAACCCTAACAACAACAACAACCCTAACAACAACCCTAACCCTAACAACAACCCTAACCCTAACAACCCTAACAACAACCCTAACAACAACCCTAACAACAACCCTAACCCTAACAACAACCCTAACTAACAACAACCCTAACCCTAACCCTAACAACAACCCTAACCCTAACAACAACAACCTAACCTAACAACAACAACAACCTAACAACAACAACCCTAACAACAACCCTAACCCTAACCCTAACAACAACCCTAACCCTAACAACAACAACAACCCTAACAAAACAACCCTAACAACAACCCTAACCCTAACCCTAACAACAACCCTAACCCTAACAACAACAACCCTAACAACAACAACCCTAACAACAACCCTAACCCTAACCCTAACAACAACCTTAACCCTAACCCTAACAACAACCCTAACAACAACAACAACCCTAACAACAACCCTAACCCTAACCCTAACAACAACCCTAACTCTAACAACAACAACAACCCTAACAACAACAACCCTAACAACAACCCTAACCCTAACCCTAACAACAACCCTAACCCTAACAACAACAACAACCCTAACAACAACCCTAACCCTAACACCCTAACAACAACCCTAACACCCTAACCTAACACTAATCCTCACTCTAACCCTGACCTAACCCTAACCTAACCCTCTAACCCTAACCCTAAACCTAACCCTAACCCTAACCCTATCCCTAACCTAACCCTCTAACCCTAACCTTAACCTAACTGTAACTCTAACCCTAACCCTAACCCTAATTCTAAACCTAACACTAACCATAACCCTAACTATAACCTAACTGTAACCCTAACCCTAACCCTAACCCTAACCCTAACCCCGATCTAACCCTAACCCTAAACCTAACCCTAACCCTAACCCTATCCCTAACCTAACCCTAACCCTAACCTTAACCTAACTGTAACTCTAACCCTAACCCTAACCCTAATTCTAAACCTAACACTAACCATAACCCTAACTATAACCTAACTGTAACCCTAACTCTAACCCTAACCCTAACGGTAACTCTAACACTAACACTAACCCTAACTATAACCTAACTGTAACCCTAACTGTAACCCTAACGGTAACTCTAACTCGAGCCCCTAAGTCTAACCCTAACCCTAACCTAACCCTAACCCAACCCTAACCCTTAACCCCCTTCGGTTAGTGTTGGATAGTCTTCACATGGTCCATCGTCAGTATGACTGTCTTTTCTGCTAAGTTCTGGTTCAGTTTGAACAAATGGTGCATCGCGACCAACACCTACCGGCTCACCACCTCCCTCTCCTTCCATCACCACCTCTTCTTCATCCGATGACAACTCATCGCTAGAAACATCACAAGGGACGTCTTTGATATAGTCGTCGATCAGTTCACCTAGTTCACCATGTTCCTGAAGAATATTTGCCGCTTATGATTGATTTAGCTGATCAACAAGTCGCCTTCGCCGCACATCCCATTGTCACAGTCGAAACAAAGCTGAAGGAAGGCGCATGAAGTGACGCTTGGTCTTTGTTCGGGGTGAGCGTGTACCAGCAGAGCAAATGAGCTGTTTTACATGTATTCAGGCTGCACTTTTTACCAATTACATGCATTAAATCATACATTTAGTAACTTTATACGTTGAATTGAGCTGTTGTAAGCGGAGAGATGGTATAAAAATGATCACAGAAGCTGAAAATCAAAAAACGAAAAAAGTAAAATTCCATCAAAATTGCTTTAAAAAAAAGAAGAAAGAAAAAAAGGTCGCCACGCGTGCCGAAGCATGTAGCCAAGTCGCAGCCAGCGTAACCCTTCGTGGGAGTGGGTCACAAATAGTATGAGAGAGAGAGCGAGAGAGAGAGAGAGAGAGTGTGTGTGTGTGTGTGTGTGTGTGTGTGTGTGTGTGTGTGTGTGTGTGTGTGTGAACTGGCATAGTACCGAATGAAATGATATGTGGATATGCCAGTGCAGTGCGTACTTCAAGTTCATCATTCGACCACACACACACGCGCACGCGCATTCTCATATCATTGGTGAACCGCGAATCGACGGGGCTAAAAGTGAACATTATAGCGTGTACGGTTTCAGTTACCACCAACCGCCACACATCTCATTCCCGTGAAAAACAATGTCCTCTTGACTGTCTTGTCGCTTCCGGTGTCCGGCAAAGAACACGATACGGCCACTGCCTTGCTGTCAGTAATCGTTTTCTTTCTTGACAAACACAAAATCTGCCGTGTGCAAACTTCACATTGCTATGAGCACGGTGTAACTAGATGTCAGCGTTAGGGTTAGGGTTAGGATTAGCGTTAGCGTTACTGCGCGTGGAGAGAACTTGTTGGACAGGGTCAGCCTGTGGTAAAGCTCTGTGGGGAGTATTGCTTTGTGTCAATAGTAATAGCATAAAGTGTATGTTTTTCCTTTGGGTTTCCGTTTATCTTACACATACAAAAGATAAAAGAACCCGTTACAGTCACATAAAAAGACACTTAAATTTAATTGCAGTTTCCTCGCAAAACATGTTCAGCAGTAAAACATCACTGACCGACTTTGGTAAAGTTTACTCAGTTAAAAACGTTATCAATTATCTGTTCAGTTCCAAACATCTTAACGTTTTGTACTCAAGTAGGCAACAAAACCTGAACCTGGACAAATCTCACGAATAAATGCTGTCCGTTTACGGCATAACACAGGTCGAGTTCAAGTGTTGGTATAAATGGGTTTGGCAGGCCATCATTGAGGAGGAATTTGCTTTGTTGTTATGTACCCTTTTAAAAACATTAAAATGTATACTGAAAAGCGGCTAGTCTTCACGTTTTATCCAAAAAAAAAGTGGTCACGTTGACAACAACTTGTTTAATGTACATTTCAAACAAAAATTATTGTAATGGCATCAGCCGCTGACATCACTTCAGGTAAGGTTGACAGGAAAGGGAGGCCACAGTTTGGGTTCAGGGATTCCGAGGCCGGATTTTGGCTCAAAGTGCAAACTGGGTAAATGAACGAAAATATCGCAGGTGCCCCTAACGCTAAGCACCACTAATTCTAAACAACGTTAACCCCTACTCCAGGTGACGTCACCACCGGTGTTACTGTGAGTTGTTTCTAGGGGATCTGAGGACGAATTTCAACTCGAAGTGCAAAATAATGCGTTACTTACGAAAACGACACTTCCAGTGACAGCTAAGCCCAAGCTTTGCTAAACCTGAACATCCCCAACCACGCACGCACGCATACTCACGCATATGCGCTCGGCCACTCACACACACACACACACACACACACACGCACGCACGCACGCACGCACGCACGCACGCACGCACGCACCCACACACACACACACACACACACACACACACACACACACACACACACACACACTTGCTTTTTAAACGGTATTTATTTGTTGATCCATTTATCCGCAGGGCTGACTCTTCTTTACAAACCGGCATAATAAATTTAGATAACAGTTCATCCGGGCTAACCCCCCCCCCCCCCCCCCCCCCCCCCCCCCCGAAACTACCCAGCCAACTGACTACACATGTTCTAACAATAGCCATACTCACGAAACATGTGCTCCACGATCAATAATATATCATGCCAAAATTAGATCACCGATATTCAGATAATAAATCTGCAACAACAACACATAATACACAAGCACATATGGCGGACCAAAAGTCTGAATCTATTATCTTTGGAACAAGTATGAGTACAGTATCGTGCAGAAACACCATACCGATTTGAACATTTAAAGAAACCTTTCAACAACACACACACACACAAAACAAAAAAAAGGAAGAAAGAAAGAAGAAGAAAAAAAATGAGAAGAAAGCGCATCTTTGACTGGATACAAATATGGACATAAATCAGTGTCCACTGCAAATAATTCTGAGACGTACAATTGATTCACATCATGAAGCGGACATTTGCACAGGTGTGCACAGCTTCATCCTTCCTAACGGCTGATCTCGATCTCGCCCGAGAAGTTGACGACGACGAGGATGATGCAGATACCGAGGAGGAGACCAGCTGATTGGCACGTGAGCACCAGCCACACCTCCCGGCTCACCACGCCCTGTTTACCCTGGGTACACACACAACACAACATTTACCCTGGGTACAACACAATAATTTACACTGGGTACACACACACAACACAACATTTACCCTGGGTACACACGCAACACAGCATTTATTTTGGGTATACACACAACACAGCATTTACCATGGGTACACACACAACACAGCATTTACCCTGGATACACACACACAACACAACATTTACACTGGGTACACACGCAACACAGCATATATTTTACCCTGGGTACACACACAACACAGCATTTAGACTGGGTAATACACAAAACAGCATTTACCCGGGGTACACACACAACAGAGCATTTATTTCGGGTACACACACAACACAGCATTAACCCTGGGTACACACACACAACAATGCATTTACCCTGGGTAATGCACACAACACAGCATTTATCCTGGGTACACACACAACACATACAACATTTATTTTGGGTATACACATAACACAACAATTTACCCTGGGTACACACACAACACAGCATTTATCCTGGGTACACACACAACACAGCAGTTATCCTGGGTACACACACACAACACAACATTTACACTGGGTACACACGCAACACAACATTTACCCTGGGTACACTCACAACACAACATTTACCCTGGGTAATACACAAAACAGCATTTACCCTGGGTACACACACAACAGAGCATTTACTTCGGGTACACACATAGCACAGCATTAACCCTGGGTACACACACTCAACAAAGCATACAAATTTACCCTGGGTACACAACACTGCATCTATCCCAGGTACATTTAGCACACATCAGTGGTAAGCAGAGCACATATTTACCACGGGTACACAAACAACATATATATTTTGGGTATACACACAACAATTTACACTGGGTACACACACAACACAACATTTACCCTGGGTACACACACAACACAACATTTACCCTGGGTACAAACACAACACAGCATTTACCCTGGGTAATACACAAAACAGCATTTACCCTGGGTACACACACAACAGAGCATTTACTTCGGGTACACACATAGCACAGCATTAACCCTGGGTACACACACTCAACAAAGCATACAAATTTACCCTGGGAACACAACACTGCATCTACCCCAGGTACATTTAGCACACATCAGTGGTAAGAGCACATATTTACCACGGGTACACAAACAACACAGAATTAAACCTGGGTATACACAGTATGCATCATTTGCCGCGAGTGCGGACAGCAGCTACCCTCCTGGGTACACACAGCACACATCATTTACCCTGGGTACACACAGCTCATAAGGTTTGACTTGGGTACACACAGCACACATCATTTACCCTGGGTACACACAGCACACATCATTTACCCTGGGTACACACAGCTCATAACGTTTGACTTGGGTACACACAGCACACATCATTTACCCTGGGTACACACAGCACACATCATTTACCCTGGGTACACACAGCTCATAACGTTTGACTTGGGTACACACAGCACACATCATTTACCCTGGGTACACACAGCACACATCATTTACCCTGGGTACACACAGCTCATAACGTTTGACTTGGGTACACACAGCACACATCATTTACCCTGGGTACACACAGCACACATCATTTACCCTGGGTACACACAGCTCATAACGTTTGACTTGGGTACACACAGCACACATCATTTACCCTGGGTACACACAGCACACATCATTTACCCTGGGTACACACAGCTCATAACGTTTGACTTGGGGACACACACCACACAACCATTACCTTGGGTACACACAGCACACAACCATTACCTTGGGTGTTCACAATTCACATAGTTTACAACTGCTACACACAGCTCACATTATTTACCATGGGTGCACACAACAGACCTCATTTACCCTGTGTACACACAGCAAACCTCATTTAGCTTGTATACACACTGAAAACCTCATTTACCCTGTGTGCACACACGGCAAACCTCATTACCATTTGCACTTACAAAAAAAAACACTCATTCACCCTGTGTACACACAGCAAACTTCATTTACCCTGTGTACACACAGCAAGCCTGATTTACCCTATGTACACACTGCAAAACTCATTTACCCTATGTACACACAGCAAACCTCATTTACCCTATGTACGCACAAAAAACGTCATTTAGCCCGTATACACAGAGAAAACCTCTTTTACCATGTGCGCAAAAACCTCATTTACCTTGTGTACACACAGCAAACCTCAATTACCTTATGTACACACAACAAACCTCATTTACCCTGTGTATACACAGCACACATTTACCCTGGGTGCATACAGCAAACATTAATTACTCTGAAATATATTTGTGTGCGACTAGTTTAAGAATCAATGGCATAGTTACCTCATCTTCTTTTTATTTTTCCCTCTCTTACCGTAATCTGTCTAATTAGTAGCCTATGGGGTCATTTCACGATCAATCTTATTATCTTACAGTCACTTATTCCTACAGTATAAAACTGAATTGAACGGAACTCTACTGTGAGAAAATTGTCCTCTGAATTTAAACATATCCGCCCATTTCCCATATTGTCTATTTTCTGATACTTGAATACCACAACAAGTGCTGCAGTCAGTTTCCTCATGCTTTGTGCTAGAAATGACCGCCCACCCCCTCCAGCACTCCCGTTCACGTAGGTACCTTCGCATCCTGGGGAGCTGGGGAGAGTGCTCCTGCTCCGTCAGCGGATCATTCACAATATCTATTACACAACGCTAAATCTATAACACTAATGGAAACTTGTGAAGCGCTTATCCCGCGGGTCAAAGCGCTGAACAAATATAGCACACACAATATACATCGAGACAGATATACCCGTAAAAACTAACCCATAACCATACACATGTTTCCACCCATAATCATGAGCGCGCACGTATTGGCATTGGACACCACAGATCTTGACATACTGCTAGCATACTGACATACTGCTAGTATACTGACATACTGCTAGCATACTGACATACTGCTAGTATACTGACATACTGCTAGCATACTGACATACTGCTAGCATACTGACATACTGCTGCGCGCCTCAGCAGCACCATTGCTGTCTCTGATCTTGCCCTCTAGTGAGTACGTTCCTTCATCACCGACAGAAGGATTTAATGATTATTATATTTTATAAGTTGTTTGTGCTTGAATGCGTTCCTGCATACACCGCACTGTTGTTTATAATCAGTGTATGTGCTGGTATCTTATTGGAAGTGTGTCAGTATTGTTAGGGTGATCTGTCAATGTGTATGTGTGTGTGTGTGAGGGTGTGTGTGAGTGTGAATGTGTCCTTGTAGTGGGGAGTATGTGTGGTGTGTGTAAGCTATTGCTAATTGAATACATACAGGTATATTACATGTGAACTGTGATAACTTATATATATGCTGGGCCCTTTTGCCACTGGTGTTCATAACTAATGTATAACCAATGTATGTGTGATATTTAATTGTATACAGGTGCTGATATCAATTGTCTCAACCCATTTATTTATTTAGGTGTTGAAAAGTTTACTATAGGAATGAGTATATAGTCACTGAGTACAAAATTGAAAATACTATTATATGTATGTTTTAGACAGCTGTTCTTTATGTGTTATACCTGCTTCTGTTTTTAATGTGTTCAACTTAATTTAACTAAATTGTTAGTGTGGCAGAGCTGGTGTGAGCGAAGAAAAACTTCCGTTTAATTGTTATGATTGCAACGGACAATAAAGTATTTTAAATTTGAACTGAATTTGAATGTATCTGTTGTCACCATTCAGCATTACTCTGGGTACACACAGCACACACCACGTATCTGTTGTCACCATTCAGCATTACTCTGGGTACACACAGCACACACCATGTATCTGTTGTCACCATTCAGCATTGCTTTGGGTACACACAGTACACACCATGTATCTGTTCTCATCTTTCAACATTACTTTGGGTACATACAGCACACACCATGTTGTCACCATTCAGCATTACTCTGGGTACACACAGCATACACCATGTATCTGTTGTCACCATTCAGCATTACTCTGGGTACACACAGCACACACCATGTATCTGTTGTCACCATTCAGCATTGCTTTGGGTATGACACAGTACACACCATGTATCTGTTGTCACTATTCAGCATTACTTTGGGTACACACAGTACACACCATGTATCTGTTGTCACCATTCAGCATTACTCTGGGTACACACAGTACACACCATGTATCTGTTGTCACCATTCAGCATTACTTTGGGTACACACAGTACACACCATGTATCTGCTGTCACCATTCAGCATTACTTTGGGTACACACAGTACACACCATGTATCTGTTCTCATCATTCATCATTACTTTGGGTACACACAGTACACACCATGTATCTGTTGTCACCATTCAGCATTACTCTGGGTACACACAGTACACACCATGTGTCTGTTCTCATCATTCAGCATTACTTTGGGTACATACAGTACACACCATGTTGTCACCATTCAGCATTACTCTGGGTACACACAGCACACACCATGTATCTGTTGTCACCATTCAGCATTACTCTGGGTACACACAGTACACACCATGTATCTGGCTACTTTTGCCGGATCCACTGGACACGTTTATAGAAGATCTTCAAAAAATGATTTTCTGCTTTGCATGGAACAGAAAGCGTGATAGAATAAGCAGAGACACAGCGGTAAAACATATTGCTGATGGCGGTCTGGGTATTCCTCAAATAAAAAGCTTTATGAATGCTCTAAAGTTAACATGGATAAGAAAACTAAAAACTACAAATCATAGGTGGAAACAAATCGCATGTCAAATGTACCAAGACATGGATAACATAAACACGTATGGTCCAAGCATTTACAGTAAAGAAGTCCACAGTAATAGATTCTGGGAGGACACATTTAAAGTCTATGAACTTTTTCGATACAGAATAAAGCCAGAATCATCAGAGGAAGCATTAGCAGAACCTCTGTTCCTAAACAGGAACATTAAAGTTGGCAAAAAATGCATTCTTTTTAAAAGTTGGTTAGAGAAAGGCATTTATTGCATAGGCCAAGCGATAGATAAAGAAGGACGGTTTTATAAATATAACGAATTTACAAACAAATACAATATTCAAGTTAACTATTTGGAATACTTTGGAACGTGTACAGGCCATCAAAACATATCTTAAAAGCCTCAAGATTACTACTGAATCAAATGAAATGGTTATAAATCCCAGATCATTAGCAAAGATCTATAATCAAGTGAAGGAACTAAATTTTATTATGACATATTAATTGAAAATGGAAAAGGTCCGAACTGCTGTAGTAAATGGGAAATAAAGTTGGGAGAAGGAATAGAATGGAAAGCCTGCTTTAAAAAGAGAAAGAAAATACAAGAAGTAAAACTGAAATGGTTCCAGATCAGATTATTACACAGGAGTTTAGCAACCAATGTTGTGTTAAAAGAAATGGGCATTGCACAAGATGTTTTGTGCAATTTCTGTAACCTAGAAAGAGATAGTATCCAAAATTGTATGTGGAGATGTCAACATGTAAAATTGTTCTGGAATAAATTAGAAGGGTTTATATGTGACCACTGCAACAACGTTCACAACTTCAAATTCAATATTTTTTATCTTGTTCGGTAGAGATGATAATTTTAAAAGTGACAATGTTCTTGATTTTATTATTCTGTATGCAAAATGTTTTAGCTATAGTTGTAGATATGAAAAAATCAAACCTCAGTTATGTGCATTTAGAAAGGAGTTGAAAAAAAGATACGAAATTGAAGCACACAATCAAAAGTTGAAACTGACCATACCTGACTTCTTGTCAAACTAGGCCTATTATAAACCAATAATAATGCTTGAATAGTTTCTTGGTTGCGCACCTTTTGTTGCTTTTTGTCTGCTTCCATTTATTGTTCTCCATTTATTTATTTATTTCCAGGACTGATTTGTAAGCTTCCGGTTGTTTTACAGAATAGATAAGAATTTGAATAGCACGGGACGACAGACAGTGAAACCGACTATTAGAAATAACTACAATGCCAATATGATGTCACTTTTTGTTGTCGTTGTTTCATGATTGTAAACTTTCGGGCACAAACTTTTGTTTATTGCCACTGTCGGAAAGTTAGAATGTACTGTTTATGATTCTTGTATCCTCACCACTCCTTCCTATCCAGTGTGTGAGTTAGTGTGTGTGTGTGTGTGTGTGTGTGTGTGTGTTGTGTGTGCGTGTGCGTGTGCGTGTGCGTGCGTGTGCGTGCGTGCGTGCGTATGTGTGTGTGTGCGTGCATGCGTGCGTGCGTATGCGTGTGTGTGTGTGCGTGCGCACGAGTCTCTCTCTCTCTCTCCCCCCCTCTCTCTCTTCTCCACATTATCTCCTCTACAACTGTTAAGCGTGAATAGTTCTCCTCCGCCCTTATCGTTGAAATATATGATGCAATTATGTGAATGGATACTGATGTTCTTCTCAACAACAAAACTGAATAAAAAAAAGAAGTTAAAAAATTAAAATTAAAATTAAAATGTATCTGCTGTCACCATTCAGCATCACCATGCATCTGTTGTCACCATTCAGCATTGCTTTGGGAACACACAGTACACACCATGTATCTGTTCTCACCATTCAGCATTACTCTGGGTACACACAGTACACACCATGTATCTGTTGTCACCATTCAGCATTACTTTGGGTACACACAGTACACACCATGTATCTGTTGTCACCATTCAGCATTACTCTGGGTACACACAGTACACACCATGTATCTGCTGTCACCATTCAGCATCACTTTGGGTACACACAGTACACACCATGTATCTGTTGTCACCATTCAGCATTGCTTTGGGTATGACACAGTACACACCATGTACCTGTTGTCACCATTCAGCATTACTCTGGGTACACACAGTACACACCATGTATCTGTTGTCACCATTCAGCATTGCTTTGGGTACACACAGTACACACCATGTATCTGTTCTCATCATTCAGCATTACTTTGGGTACACACAGTACACACCATGTACCTGTTGTCACCATTCAGCATTACTTTGGGTACACACAGTACACACCATGTACCTGTTGTCACCATTCAGCATTACTCTGGGTACACACAGTACACACCATGTACCTGTTGTCACCATTCAGCATTACTTTGGGTACACACAGTACACACCATGTACCTGTTGTCACCATTCAGCATTACTCTGGGTATGACACAGTACACACCATGTATCTGTTGTCACCATTCAGCATCACTTTGGGTACACACAGTACACACCATGTATCTGCTGTCACCATTCAGCATCACTTTGGGTATGACACAGTACACACCATGTACCTGTTGTCACCATTCAGCATTACTTTGGGTACACACAGTACACACCATGTACCTGTTGTCACCATTCAGCATTACTCTGGGTACACACAGTACACACCATGTACCTGTTGTCACCGCTCCTCCTTACCATGGGTACATACACAAACGCACACACTCAGTGATATATTATGCATAATAGAAACACACACACACAATCGCGAGCGCGCACGAACGCACACACACACACACACACACACACACACACACACACACACACACACACACACACACACACACACACACACACACACACGAACGAGCGCAATATACATAAAATATTAATTTCAATACGACATGAATTAACAGCCAAGCGTTATATTTCCACTACGCAAAATAAAAAAATAAAAAACAGACAAACACTGCTGAAGCCAATTATTCAGTTAAAGTCAGGAAGACAAACAGGGCACGAACCTGCGACATCTTGCCTTCGCGCATTTTCATGTCCAGGTGTTGGCTCATGTCGGGCAACTGTTGACATTCGGGTCAAAAAAAGTATTCAGACGATGTGCCGGTTTTTTCAGTGTATTCTTGTTCGAGACAAATTAGCATATTTCGTAGTTCAATATACAACGCGTGTGATTGTCACACACACACACACACACACACACACACACACACACACACACACACACACACACACACACACACACACACACACACACGCGGGCGCAGGCACGCAGGCACGCACACACACACACACACACACACACACACACACACACACACACACACGCACGCACGCACGCACGCACGCACGCACGCACGCACGCACGCACCCACGCACGCACACACACACACACGCACACACACGCACGCACACACGCGCGCGCGCGCACACACACACACACACACACACACACACACACACACACACACACACACACACACACACACACACACACGCACGCACGCGCGCGCGCGCTCACACATACACACGCGCGCTCGCGTGTTCGCGCACGGACACACTCTGACACACTAACCATGTCGACTAGAGGGACGTAGAGAAAGAGGCCACCAGCAATGGCCAGAATCCAGCGGTTGGCCTCCGTGTTCTCTCCCAGCACGATGCCCAGCACAAGCCCCAGGTAACACACACACGCCGACAGGAAGTTCAGCAGCAGCGCTCTCTTCATGCTCATCCCAGAATGTAAAAGAATGGCCACGTCACCTGGGCATGTTAAAATTGCATTTTTTCCCCATTTCACCTGCTGTATTACACATTTGTGTGGTGAACAATATGAAATGCTAAGTGTGGTTCATTTTTCATTAGTTCTTTCTTTAATTGATGATAATTATTATTGGCACACACTTATAAAGCACAAAACTGTAATACTCAATTAAAACTGCGCTCTGTAGAGAAAGCAAGAGTTTAACAGTTGAAACCTCACAAGCGAAAATTGACAAAAATAATAAATACAAGCAATTCAAGTTACAGAAAGCTAAAACAGCTAAATATGTGTTGCACAACCACCTACCGACCCACACCAGGTACCCGCGTGTATTTGCGTGCGTGATTGCGGCCGTGTGTGTGTGTGTGTGTGTGTGTGTGTGTGTGTGCAGCTCGGATGGTAGGCCCCCCCCCCCCCCCACAAAAAAACACACACACACAAAAAACGCCACACGTACACGCATTATCTGTATACTGACCCCCGCCATCCCCCCCCCCCCCCAAACCGCCACACGTACACACATTACCTGTATACTGACCCCCGCCACCCCCCAGCCACCCCCAAAACCGCCACACGTACACACATTACCTGTATACTGATCCCCCCCCCCCAAGCCGCCACACGTACACACATTATCTGTATACTGACCCCCGCCATCTGGCAAAACTGACAAGATGGCGCAAAGCAGCCATCTAGCAACACCGACATGAGCATGCTGACAACACCAACACCAGCATGAGCATGCTGACAACACCAACACCGACATGAGCATTCTGGCAACACCGACATGAGCATGCTGACAACACCAACACCAGCATGAGCATGCTGACAACACCAACACCGACATGAGCATGCTAACAACACCGACATGAGCATGCTGACAGCACCAACATGAACATGCTCACATGAGCATGCAGACAACACCGAAACCGACATGAGCATGCTGACAACACCAACACCGACATGAGCATGCTGACAACACCAACACAGACATGAGCATGCTGACAACACCGACAACACCAACACGACACAAGAGGCTCTAGCCAACCAGAAGACATGACACCAACACAGACACGAGCATGCTGACAACACCGACAACACCAACACAGACAGAGCATGCTGACAACACCAACACAGACACGAGCATGCTGACAACACCGACAACACCAACACAGACATGAGCATGCTGACAACACCAACACAGACACGAGCATGCTGACAACACCGACAACACCAACACAGACATGAGCATGCTGACAACACCAACACAGACACGAGCATGCTGACAACACCGACAACACCAACACAGACATGAGCATGCTGACAACACCAACACAGACACGAGCATGCTGACAACACCAACACAGACATGAGCATGCTGACAACACCAACACAGACACGAGCATGCTGACAACACCAACACAGACATGAGCATGCTGACAACACCAACACAGACACGAGCATGCTGACAACACCAACACAGACACGAGCCTCAACACAGGTGCTGACAACACCAACACAGACACGAGCATGCTGACAACACCAACAACACAGACACACCACAAGACATGAGCATGCTGACAACACCAACACAGACACGAGCATGCTGACTACACCAACACAGACACGAGCATGCTGACAACACCAACACAGACACGAGCATGCTGACAACACCAACACAGACACGAGCATGCTGACTACACCGACATAAGCATGCTGACGACACCGACAAGAACATGAGGAGGAAGGAAGCGGGTACCCAGCTCGTGCGGTAGTTCTTCACACAGCACAGCGATGCCGATGCTGACGCCCAGGTACACGTTCTCGGTGAAGGCGGCGCCTATGGCCATGCCGTCCACAAAGTTGTGGATGACGTCACCCATCAGCACCATCCAGGCCAGGGATGCCACGGCGCCACGTTTCTGTCCGGGGGCGGAGCTAGCAAGGTGGGAGTGGCCATGCTCCGGTTGGTCTTGTTGCCCGTTCTCCAGCGGCGTCATGGTGTCTTTCTCGCTGTCACCTGAAGGGGAGACGTGTAAGGACTTCTCGCGAGACAGACTCTTGGACTGAAGGAAAAATAAACACAGAAAAAGAGAGCACATAACTGATGCCGTCTCCATATAAACATGGAAAACAGGAGCCCACAGCTGAAGTTCCTCCGTACTCTATTGTCTTCTAACTGGGCTCTGACGCTTGCACTGAACTCGCTCACTTCGGCTTAAAGTAAGTAAACATGGTGCTTAACGTCCACAGAAGGGCTTAAAGCCTCGGTTCCCGAAGGTATACCTTCGGGCTGTGAAAATTCGCACATGCGCACTCATGTCAGTCTAA
Organism: Alviniconcha marisindica; assembly: GCA_018857735.1. Taxonomy (NCBI): domain Eukaryota; kingdom Metazoa; phylum Mollusca; class Gastropoda; family Provannidae; genus Alviniconcha; species Alviniconcha marisindica. The sequence continues at coordinate 947,117 of JABMCL010000883.1, read as the reverse complement.
ATTTGGGCAAAGGGCCGGGATTTTGAGGGGCATAAATCGTGAATAGAAAGGCAAAGTTCAGCAACTGTTTGACATTAACGGCTGGCCTTGGAATGTTGAAATGACCAAAGTGTGTGAAACCGTAACTGAAAGTCCAGCACTGTCCACGTCACTAGATAAGGGGCTTATCTAAGCCCATTTATATTCAAATTGTCCTCGTTTCAAAGCTTTTGAATCTTGAAATAATTTCCAAATATTTGTGATAACCCAGCATCGATGTGATCGTGTCATACTTTGAAGAGAATTTGTTTCAAATTTCCGGCTCGCTATTTATAAGCAGGTCGACCCTTTCACAGTTTAGAAGGGATCTTGTAACCATGCTGTTGCGCTCATCCTAGGACACAGACTCGTGTTCTATCGGCGCGCGCGCACGCACACACACACACACACCACACACGCACACACACACACACGCACACACACACACACACACGCACACACGCACACACGCACGCACACACGCACACACACACACATACACACACACACACACACACGCACGCACCACACAAACCCACACACGCACACACCACACCCCCACAACACACACCCACACACACACCACACACAACCCACCCCCAAAACACACCCAAAAAGAAGAATTAACCCTCAGACCTAGCAGCAGTAGCAGTTATTATTAGTTACTGTATCAGTAGCAGTAATGGCAGTATGTGGCAACAGAAGACGAGACCAAGCCTGTTTCGTGAAAAGGGGTTACTACAGCAGTTACTGCAGTTACTGCTGTGGTAACCCCTTTACGGGCTTGGGGGGGGGGGGGGGGCCGGGGGGGCAGATACAGATAAAAGTGGTAGGTTGGCGGGGTTTTGGGGGGGGGGGGGGGGGGGGTTCATTCGGAATTTTTTAGGTGCGGTTTGGGGGGGGGGGGGAGGTGGCCGGGGGGATACGGTAAGTGTGTACGTGTGGGGGGGGGGGGTTGGGGTGGGGGGTCGTTTAAGGTAAGGGGGGTGGGCGGTTTTTTGGGGGGGGGGGGGGGGGCGGAGGGGGGGGGAGATGATAATGTGTGTACGTGTGGCGGGTTTTGGGGGGGGGGGGGGGGGCGGAGGGGGCGGGGGGCAATTTTAGGTAATTGTGTACTGTGGCGGTTTGGGGGGTGGGTTGGGGGGGTCAGTATACAGGTAATGTGTGTAGTGTGGGGTTGGGGTGCGTGGGGGGGCGGGGGGGCTTTAAGGTATGTGTGTACTGTGGCGGTTTGGGGGGGGGGGGGGGGTTGGCGGGGGTCAGATACAGGGAATTTGGGGGGGGGTTTTGGGGGGGGGCGTGTGGCGGGGTCAGGATCAGGTAATGTGTGTAGTGTGGCGGGGTTGGGGGTGGGGGGGGGGGAGGTGGGGGGTTTTAGATGGTTTGTGTACGTGTGGCGGTTTGGGGGGGGGGGGTGGCGGGGTCATATACTGGAAGTGTGTCGTTGGCGGTTTGGGGGGGGGGGGGGTGGCGGGGGGGAGTATAAAAGGGAATGGGGTACTTTTGGCGGTTTGGGGTGGGGGCGGGGGCAGTAACAGGGGAAAGTTTGGGGGGGGGGGGCGTTTTGGGGGTGGGGGGGGGGGGGCGTTACAGGTAAGTGTGTAGTGTGGCGGTTTGGGGGGGGGGTGGGGGGTTCAGTATACAGGGAATGTGTGTACGTGTGGCGGTTTGGGTGGGGGGGGGGAGGTGGTTGGGGGCAGTATACAGGGAAAGTGTGACGTGTGGGGGGTTTGGGGGGGGGGGGGTGGCGGGGTCAGTAACAGGTAAGTGTGTACGTGTGCGGTTTTGGGGGGGGGGTGGTGGGGGGTCAGTTACAGGAATGTGTGTACGTTTTCGGTTTGGGGGGATGGGGGGGGGGGGGTGGAGGGGGTCAGAACAGATAATGTGTGTACGTGTGGCGGTTTGGGGGGGGGGGGGGGGGGGGGGGGTCAGATACAGGTAATGTGTGTAGGGGTTCGGTTTTGGGGGGGGGGGTAGGGGGGTGGGGGGGGAAAATACAGATAATTTTGTACGTGTGGCGGTTTGGGGTGCGTGGGGTGGCGGGGGTCAGTATACAGGTAATGTGTGTACGTGTGGCTGTTTGGGGGGGGGGTGTTGGCGAGGGTCAGTATACAGGTAATGTGTGTACGTGTGGCGGTTTGGGGGGGGGGGGGTGGCGGGGGTCAGTATACAGGTAATGTGTGTACGTGTGGCGGTTTGGGTGGTGGTGGTGGCGGGGGCAGTATCAGGAAAGTTTACTTTGGGGGGGGAGGGGGGGAGGGGGGGGGAGATAAGGAAAGGGTACGGTGGGGGGTTTGGGGGGGGGGGGGTCAGTAACGGTAAGGGATGGGGGGTTGGGGGGGGGGGGGGGGGGGTATACTGGAATGTGTGTAGGTGGGTTTTTTGGGGGGGGTTAAAGGCGGGGGCAGTTGGAATTTTTGGACGGTGGCGGTTGGGGGGGTGGTGGGGGGTCAGATAAGGAAGGGTTTTTGGGGGTGGCGGTTTTGGGGGGGGGGGGGGGGGGTCAGAAAAAATGTTTTGGGTTTTGGGGTTTTGGGGGGGGGGGGTTTGGGGGGTCAGTTAAGGAAGGGTATGTGTGTGTTGGGGGGGGGGGGGGGGGGGGTGGGGGGTCGATAGTTTGTGTGTGTGTGTCGGTTTTGGGGGGGGGGGGGGTCAGAACAGGAAGTGTTACGTGTTCGGTTTTGGGGGGGGGGGGAGGTGGCGGGGGGGCAGAACAGGAATGGTTACGTGTGGCGGTTTTGGGGGTGGGGGGGTGGGGGGGGCGTATAAGGAAGTGTGTATTGGCGGGTTTTTGGGGGGGGGGGGGGTGGCGGGGGGCAGAAAGGAATGTGTGTACTGGGCGGGTTTTGGGTAGGGGTGGGGGGGGTCAATATACAATAAGTTTACGGTGGCGGTTGGGGGGTTCGGGGTGGCGACAATACAGGGAATTTTTTAGTTGGGGGTTTTGGGGGGGGGGTTTTTTTTTGGGGCATAACATATTTGTACGGGGGGAGTTGGGGGTTTGGGGGGGTGGCGGGGGGGGTATACTTTTAAGATTTGCGGTTTGGGTTGGTTTGGGGGGTCATATAAGGTAATTTTTATGTCTTTTTGGGGGGGGGTTTGGGGGGGAATCAGGGGAATTGTTACCTGTAATTTGTGTGTAAAGCTAAGAAATCTGACCGCATGCATCCTATTCTTGCACACAACTCAGCTGTCGCTATGACAGTTCACGACTGCGACTTTGAACTTATTTCTCCAGATCAGGTACCATCGAACTTCCGTCAGTTTCCAAACCTGAATAAACACCTTTCAGGAGACATCTTACCACCGATGATGCGGTATCGGCTGCTAAAAAGGAATCGATAAACACGCAAAGCTAAGGCCTTCTTCCAGGCAGGCATCGCGGCACTACAGCGACCCTTCGAATAGTGTGCGGAGTTGAGGAATGACTGTTCAAAGAAAAAAGGGGAACAATTTCCTGCCACACGCCCTTCACACGGGGGCCGCGAATCGTTCATTATACCAGCCATGGTACCAGCGATATTTCTCCTTTTAACAGTTTCTCAAAAGTTGACATTTATGGATACGATGAATGAAAGGTCAGTGCACACGCAGGCGATTCTGATATTTAAAAAAATAGTCATTAAGAGCTCCAGACACACAATCTGAGCTATAGTCCCCTTTTATTAAGTTCCCCAATGTTGTCTTTGACACAGTTCCAATGTTTGTGAAGTAGGCAATGACCCCATAGGAAGTCATTCCTACAGCTCACATTTGCAAGACTCTTGGAATATAATGCAACGTTTGAACACGTCTGTCACTGCTATTACCTCACCTCCCTTCGCCCTAGCAACGTCTGTCACTGCTATTACCTCTCCTCCCTTCGCCCTAGCAACGTCTGTCACTGCTATTACCTCTCCTCCCTTCGCCCTAGCAACGTCTGTCACTGCTATTACCTCTCCTCCCATCGCCCTAGCAACGTCTGTCACTGCTATTACCTCTCCTCCCTTCGCCCTAGCAACGTCTGTCACTGCTATTACCTCACCTCCCATCGCCCTAGCAACGTCTGTCACTGCTATTACCTCACCTCCCATCGCCCTAGCAACGTCTGTCATTGCTATTACCTCACCTCCCTTCGCCCTAGCAACGTCTGTCACTGCTATTACCTTTCCTCCCTTCGCCCTAGCAACGTCTGTCACTGCTATTACCTCTCCTCCCATCGCCCTAGCAACGTCTGTCACTGCTATTACCTCTCCTCCCATCGCCCTAGCAACGTCTGTCACTGCTATTACCTCACCTCCCTTCGCCCTAGCAACGTCTGTCACTGCTATTACCTCTCCTCCCATCGCCCTAGCAACGTCTGTCACTGCTATTAACTCTCCTCCCTTCGCCCTAGCAACGTCTGTCACTGCTATTACCTCACCTCCCTTCGCCCTAGCAACGTCTGTCACTGCTATTACCTCTCCTCCCTTCGCCCTAGCAACGTCTGTCACTGCTATTACCTCACCTCCCATCGCCCTAGCAACGTCTGTCACTGCTATTACCTCTCCTCCCATCGCCCTAGCAACGTCTGTCACTGCTATTACCTCTCCTCCCTTCGCCCTAGCAACGTCTGTCACTGCTATTACCTCACCTCCCATCGCCCTAGCAACGTCTGTCACTGCTATTACCTCTCCTCCCATCGCACTAGCAACGTCTGTCACTGCTATTACCTCACCTCCCATCGAACTAGCAACGTCTGTCACTGCCATCTCTTCCCTTTTTCTTTTTTCTTCTTCTCCCTCTCCCTTACTTTTCTCTATTAGATAAGCATTGATTACTTTCTGTTTTCTTTACCGATATATGAACTGATCAGATGTTCTGCTGCTTTATTTGCTGGTTGTATGCTCATAATGTGTAACTGAATGATGTATGGCATGTGTTCATCTGACGCTGTGAACACGCTATGATTTGTGTGGAAATTCTCATGTATAACGTTTCACTCACTCATTCATGCCTATATATATAAATAATGCCTGTAATTTGATATCTACTCCTCAGTAGCTTAGCAAGGACTAGTTGTTAGACAGGTTTTGACTGAACCTAAACTACAATCCTTATAAAATAAGGTTTTCGAGTTCCAGTTCCCTAGCAACGGCAACCTCTGTCGCCGTTATTCTCTCTCCTCCCTTCGCCCTAACAACGTCTGTCACTGCTATTCCCTCTCCTCCCTTCGCCCTAGCAACGTCTGTCACTGCCATCTATTCCCTCTCCTCCCTTCGCCCTAGCAACGTCTGTCACTGCCATCTATTCCCTCTCCTCCCTTCGCCCTAGCAACGTCTGTCACTGTCATCTCTTCCCTCTCCTCCCTTCGCCTTAGCAACGTCTGTCACTGCCATCTATTCCCTCTCCTCCCTTCGCCCTAGCAACGTCTGTCACTGCCATCTATTCCCTCTCCTCCCTTCGCCCTAGCAACGTCTGTCACTGTCATCTCTTCCCTCTCCTCCCTTCGCCCTAGCAACGTCTGTCACTGCCATCTATTCCCTCTCCTCCCTTCGCCCTAGCAACGTCTGTCACTGTCATCTCTTCCCTCTCCTCCCTTCGCCCTAGCAACGTCTGTCACTTCTGTTCGGGAACCATGCCAGTAGCAGGATTATTTTCCTCGGTGGCCTAATTACCCGATAACATTGTTTAGTGGGAACCAGATACGATTCAGCCCGCCATGATTTGCAAGTGCCACACAACTGTATCAGTAAAGTTGACAACAGACCAGTCAGGGTGGGACCTCACTGTTAAGCAAGGTGCAAACACAATCCACCAAGACAGCGCAGCTAGCTATACGATCTCAACCTCAAGCTTAACAACGGTGGTGGAAGCTATCACCCGTGCCATCCGCTGGATTGCCTCAAGACGTGACAGTCGGCCCCGACCACACATGCCATCATCCTCACAGATTCAACGAGCTTGCTACAAAAAGTGAAAGAAGGAATGGGAAACCCAGACTGGAACGTGTCAATGGTCGACATCCAATCTGGACATGACTGAGTGAAGGGAAATGACCAAGCAGACAGACTGGCGGGCAAAGCAACCCTCACAAGTGGCTTGCTTCTCGGAAGATCGGAAGTGTTGAGGAGCTTAATACATTACCTGCGGGCACAACGCCAAGGACACCACACCATTAATCGCCTGGAGGAGAGAGGCGTGGAAAGAGGAAGCGCTAGATGATCTTACTTGAAAGGATGAGAGAGGTCCATCGTCAATCAGACGAACATTGAAACTGTTTAAAAGGCAACGTTGGGGAAACGTCTGAAAGACGGGGTGGAGCGCATATGGGCTTTTCCGAGCGCATACATACCACCTTAAACTGATTCTCCTCCCTTCGTCTCTCTCCTCCCTTCATCCTGACAACGTCTGTCATCTCTATCTCCTCCCTCTCTTCACTTGACAACGTCTGTGTCTATATCACCTTGACAACGTCTGTCATCTCTATATCACCTTGACAACGCCTGTCATCTCTATCTCCTCCCTCTCTTTGTTGACGACGTATGTGTCTATATCACCCTGACAACGTCTTTCATCTCTATATTACCTTGACAACGCCTGTTGTCTCTATCTCCTCCCTCTCTTCCCTTCACCTTGGCAACGCCTGTTGTATCTATCTCCTCCCTCTCTTCCATTCATCGTGGCAACGTTTGTCGTCTCTATATCACCTTGACAACGCCGGTCATCTCTATATCATCTTGACAACGCCTGTCATCTCTATATCATCTTGACAACGCCTGTCATCTCTATCTCCTCCCTCTCTTCTCTTGAGGACGTCTGTGTCTATATCTGTGTCTATATCACCCTGACAACGTCTGTCATCTCTATATTACCTTGACAACGCCTGTCATCTCTATATCACCTTGACAACACCTGTCATCTCTATCTCCTCCCTCTCTTCCCTTGACAACATCTGTGTCTATATCACCTTGACGACAACGTCTGTCATCTCTATATCACTTTGACAACGCCTGTCATCTCTATTTCCTCCCCCTCATCCGTACTTGCTGAACACTTCTGTCACTTCCATTTCGTCCATCTAATCACTTCACCACGACAACGTCTGTCTCCTTCCTGTCAGGAAAAATAATAGCCAATCAAAAACATCGGTAGAGCGTTATGTGACGTGCGTACCTCGGGGATGAGTACTAGCAGACCCGTGGCAGCCAGAGTGCCAGCTCCCATGGCAACGAGAAACTGCAGAAGCCGCTGGAAGAAGGTCTTGGACATGAAGGGCGTTAGCAGACCCCCGATGTTGGAGATGATGCACACAGCGGTAACGAATCCGATCCCGTAACCCCATGCTGGACAGAGGCAACACAGATCCGCTTTGAGACTGACAGTAACAAAAGATAAGAAAAAAACGAGAGTGGTGGGAAGAGACAGAGAGAGGAAGGAAGAGGGGCAGGAAGAGAAAGAGGGAAGAGGATCGATCCGTAACCACTCGGAATCAAGCATTTGTGTACATGTCTGTCACTAATGTTAGTATTATATACAGCGTTTATATAGCGCTATTCTCTGCTCTCGAGGAGACTCATTGCCACATGTGATTCTGAATGAGTCACTGTCCTTTTTTATAGCGCGTATTATTAATATCAACGGAAGTGGTGTACCGATAGCGCTCTTTGGATGTTGCATGGCTGGTGCCACGTGAAACTGCTGCCGTCTCGGCGCAAGTTCTGTGTATACCATTCAACCATGCACCAGTTTACAGTGTCACTTCATTCAAAGCCACGTAGGTAGGGTGTATATGTTACAGGCAATCCGTGAAGTAAGGCATTTCATGAAATGCCTAAAAATGTCAGGCATTTCATGAAGTGGCGAAAAGCTATAGGCAATACACGTAATGCCTAAACTTTGTAGGCAATACGTGCATTGCCTGAAATTTACCTCTAGGCATTTCATGTATTGCCTGAGCGTTTCGAAGGAACAGACGGAAGTGTTTCAAATTTCTTTTTATCTTTATTGTGTAATGTCTCTAGTGCGTGAAGAGATCAAATGTCGTCGAGCGATTCTGTGGCCACACAACTGAGCAGGTTAGGTTATAAACATGTCTGCGTTAATTACTTGCACGTGGCGTCTCATGATCCAGCACACTGACACACACACATCCACACACTCACTCACTCACAGAATCGTTCTACTTTTTCTCGTTAAACTTCCACCTCTCTTTCAACACGAATTCAAGTGGAGAATGAAAGTGCCAAATATTATTGAATCAAAAACGTAAGTCACAAGCATGTCATAAACAGACAAAAAATGGGGTTTGAAAGCACAAAGGTTCGAAAAGCCAATATAGCTAAGTAAACTTTATCTGGTTGTCTCATTCCCTGAAAATTAACGTAAACAACAATTAAGTCGTGCGGGTTACGAAAGTCTGAGCTATAAACCTGTGAAAAGACAGTTCACAAGCGGTGTATCATCAAAAACATCGTCTCATTTGATAATTTCTCAGTAGGGTCTTACACTGAATTTATGGAAGAAAACTTTAAGGTATCTCCCAAGTCCGTGGATAGTGGAAGATGGAATACACAAGAGAATTAGTTATGGAAAAGTTAAACCAAAGCTAATCGCGGACTATCGCGGAGCTGGCCTTTTCACATAATGTTAAATAGAAAAGTCGAACCTGTTAATCGCGGATACGCGGAACAGGCCTTTTCTAACCAGTAAAATAAAGAACTCCATTAGGAGGTTTAGATCAGAATGGTAAAAAATGGAGTCAGGCTCGGATAACGAACCTGACCTCTCAGTCAGAACATCTGTAGCGAAACACAGTTTAAGATTCAACACATCAATCATGAAATGAAAAAAAGTGTTATAACCCATATATTTGAAACAACTCGTGGCTACCACGAAGCTGGCCCCTGTACTAAATCATTTAAGCGAACGTGAAAAATAATGAAACATCAGCGACGCCAGATCTTACGGCAAGATCAAACATAAAAACTACAACAATCAAACAACAATAAAACATCAGTCAGGAACTAGGAAGGTAAAAGATAGTCAAACCAACCTGTTGAATGTGGATTAAATTGAGCCAAAACACTAGTTGCACGAATGAAAAACTTTGACTTGGAGACTTAAAGACTGACTTGGAGACTGACTTGGAGACTGACCTGGAGACTTGACATGGAGACTGACCTAGAGACTTGGCAAAGTGACTACAAAAGAGGGCACACGGTCCTTAAATTTCTGTGAGGGCGAGTGGTGCGGGGATTAAAATGGAGGGTATTTTATACCTTCAAAAATACGGCATCGGTGGGCCAGAATTTGGAATAAAAGAAGAATTTGTAACAGAATAGGAAAGGCAGGTCTTCCAGGCCCGTGCATGAACAGGGAGGCTTGCAAACTCCACGCACTGGTTTACGACATCCTTCCTTCAAGCACTGCCGTATTTAGTTACGACATAGGGTCCAGAAAACTGTCAGCTATCGAGCAGTTTTTTGTTTTTTGTTGTTGTTGTTGGTGCTCAAACAGTAGTAAGTTTGTTACAAATAACTCAAATTATATCAGACGTTTGTTTTATAACTCACCATGTTGCTTACGCCAGCTCAAATCAAACCAAAATCGTTTGAATCGAGACGGAACTCATTTTTTACCCGGGGTATATACGTCTCATGTTTACGTGCGTGCTTGGGCGCTAGGTTGCTTCCAAAGTCTTATCAGTACCCAAACCTTTCGGAGGGTGCTGACCGCGTCGGTGGACAGCTGTGCGGAGACAAAGAGTGCCCCTTCAGTGGCGTAACTAAATCTGGCAGAGTTTGGAGGAAGGTGCCAGAAAGCGATGCTCGGAGTGTGGGAGGCTTGTTGTCTACAGCTCGGCGAACTGACCGGCGCTAATTGGAACCGATCCGTCACACGGGAAAGGAGACTACTGCACCCTACGACCGCACTATGACCCAGCACCAAGGAACTATTGACTGAACTAAAAACATTATCATCTTTTCAACTTCAAAACTTACAAAGACCATTTCACCAACAGTCTGACTAAAGTTGAACGTAGATTTTTTTTTTAAAGGAATCGGTAACCCGATGTACTTTAATAGAAGGGCTTTTGTCCACAACAGTATACTCACTGAAGTAAAAACAATTTAAGAAATACTTTAATTTGCAATGTACATTAACTTCTAAAAAGGCAAATATGCTTACAATTGAAATCATTTCCACTGATAAATTACATTCTGTTCATTTCATTTCATGCGTACTAAAATACACCGGGAAATGTTTTAAATGGCAACTTACACACAGTACAAATAATTTATACGAAAATGCAGAGATAAATGTTTTAACCGTAATTCACTCACATTAACAAGTAATGAAAATACACTAGAACAAGCTTTGCAAAGTACATATGTGACCCGTTCTAACGAACTTAGTCTTAACTCGCAACCGGCTTCATGTGCTACAGGCAGAAGCAGTCAGTGGGTGTTTTTAGATTTTTTCAAAATTAAAGTCTATAAGCATCAAACTTTGGTGTGTTTGCACTGGTGTGCTCTGAAAACTTTAAAGCTGATTTTCTAAAAATGGCCTCCGCCACACCTGCATCCTTTTTAAAACACGTCACATCCAAAACATTTTTTTTAGTAGAAACGTGATTTAAGTATTATTATTATTGATCGCTTTTATATAGCGCTATTCTCCGCTCTCGAGCAGACTCACTGCGCTCGAATGTGATTCTACATGAGTGAATAGCTTTTTATAGAGCATTTTTGAATATCCACCGAAGTGGTGTACTTACAGCGCTGGCACTGCTGGTGCCACATGAAACTGCTGCCATCTCGGCGCGTTCTATGTGCACCATACAACCATGCACCATGTCACTTCATGCAAAGCCACATACGTAAGGTGTACGCGTGTTTAGCTGTAACCTGCCACCTGCACTTTTGGCAGAATGACCGGGGTCTTTTACGTGCTACTGCGGTAAATATCAAAATTACGAGCAGAACTTGCACATTTGAGACATGCAGATATCTCCAATTGCCAAATTTTAAGTTAAGACTCATTTCGTGAGAACGGGTCTCATATTCAATTCTGTTCGAGAAGTAATCAAAGTTCTCCTCCCTCTCTCTCTCTTTCACGCACGCACGCACGCACGCACGCACGCACGCACGCACGCACGCACGCACGCACGCACGCACGCACGCACGCACACACCACACACACACACACACACACACACACACACACACACTCACAAACGCACAGAGGCACAGAATCAATACACAGTTTGCCTGAATACAGAAATTGGCAGTCAGGCAAACTGTGAAATCTCGAGCACTATTTTTCAGGCATTTAGGCATTACGTGTATTGCCTATAGCTTTTCGCCACTTTATGAAATGCCTGACATTTTTAGACATTTCATCTACTTCATGGATTGCCTGTAACATATATACATGTATGTTTAGCTGTAACCTGCAACCTGCACTTTTGGCAGAATGACCGGGATCTTTTACGCGCTACTGCGGTAACACAGGGGTGGAACGGGTACCGAAATAAGAGTCAGCAAAGAAAGTTGACCCTTGAGAAGAAAATTCTCCCACCGTTCCTGCTGGGACTCGAACCCGGAACCGTTCGATCACGAGTCCGACGCTTTAACCACTGAGCTATCCATGTAAATTAGGAGAGGATTCGTTATAGACAATACATTCTATTTCCGTCGTCCAACAACCCCTGGAAAGGGAGAGCATCGTAAGTTAACATTTCAAACATTCGTAATAGTCATGGGTGGCCAAAGCAAACAGGCTCGTCTCGGCAAAGAGACAGACCGTTTTGATCCAAATAATCAGTTTTCATCGACTTATTCTACGCATATTTAACGAAAGGCCACACTTAGGGCACAAGATATAAGTGCATAACACGTTAGAGGCCTTGGCGAGAGAGCAGTAATTCCAGCTTGGTTTAGTTAGGGGAACGGGGGGAAATCCTCGCTCGCTACTTTTACCAAGGAGTAACATGGGGGGGATGTAGCTTCCGTGTGTTTCACCGGTGCCAGCCACATCCGCAGAACCTGTCGCAGCCATCCAGGACGGTTGGAGAGGATAGTCATGCACTGCACTTTGTGTTATCCACATTCCTACCTACATACGTAGGAGGGTGACCCCATACGTTTTTGGATGTGGAGATTTAGGCGCGCGAACGGATTTCTTGTTTACTTCAGGTTTTTTTAAATTAACCTCCCCTCAGCGTAAAGGTACTAGGTCAGCCTTTCAAACGACGTCACCATGCGTCAAACCACGTCACCATGCGTCAAACCACGTCAACCAGAAGACTCGAACATCTTCAACGCCCTCTACACTGCATCCCCTTCAACTACCGCTTCACTTGAGGAAACATAAGGTATAAATTACAAGAGCCTACATCCAGGGAGTACGGGTATATGTATCAAGCTGAACGCGAGTTTCTTCCGGGTAGTCCAGAATGGCTGCGGCGGTGACGGCACTCGCGATGCAATTGGTTCCGGGTGCTGGTGTTTTGTCTCGAAAGCTTCCGGCATGCAGGCAGCCGCTGATGTACATACCGCTCGGCGTTGGCCTTCTTTCTCTCCCGGAGTGGGACAGAAGCCACATGGCCCCATCATCTGTTTGAAACTGCTTTTCGATCTCTTGAATTTCACAGTGGGGCTCTGACCTGGGAACAGCCAGACCCTGACCCTGTATTTTGTACCTGCTCCACACGGGTGTTCACCATGGAAACTCCGACGGCATCGTCTAAACCCACCAAGCCAGAAAAAGACCTGGTTTCTCGACGGAGCAAATTGCAATACAAACATGAAAGTTTACTCAGTTGATGATATCTTGTAGTATTATTCAGCCTGATTAACCTCCCTCCCCCCCCCCCCCCCCCCCCCCCCCCCCCCATTCCAGACAACCGCTGACCCACCTCCTGATTACAGACAACCACTAACCCATCCCCTGATTCCAGACATCCGCTGACCCACCGCTGATTCCAGACAAACATTGAGCCACCCCCTGATTCCAGACAACCATTGACCCACCCCCTGATTCCAAACAACCACTGACCCATCCCTTGATTCCAGACAACCGCTGACCCACCCCTGATTCCAGACAACCACTGACCCACCCCTGATTCCAGACAACCGCTGACCCACCGCTGATTCCAGACAAACATTGAGCCACCCCCTGATTCCAGACAACCATTGACCCACCCCCTGTTTCCCAAAGACAACCACTGACCCATCCCTTGATTCCAGACAACCGCTGACCCACCGCTGATTCCAGACAACCACTGACCCACCCCTGATTCCAGACAACCGCTGACCCCCCCTGATTCCAGACAACCGCTGACCCACCCCTGATTCCAGACAACTACTGACCCACCCCTGATTCCAGACAACCATTGACCCACCCCTGATTCCAGACAACTACTGACCCACCCCTGATTCCAGACAACTACTGACCCACCCCTGATTCCAGACAACCATTGACCCATCCCCTGATTCCAGACAACAGCTGACCCATCCCCTGATTCCAGACAACCGCTGACCCACCCCCAGGTTCCACACAACCGCCTACCCACCCCCTGATTCCAGACAACCATGACCCACCCCTGATTCCCCTCCCCTTCAGACAACCACTGACCACCCCACCAGACAACAGACCCACCCGATTCCCAAGGCCCCCCCCAGTTCCAGACAACCGCTCCACCCTGATTCCCGCCCCACCCACCCCCGATTCCAGACAACCATGACCCACCCCCTGATTCCAGAAACCACTGTCCCGATTCCACCCACCACCCCCTGATTCCAGAAACCACTGACCCACCCCTGATTCCAGAAACCACTGACCACCCTGATTCCAAACAACCACTGACCCACCCCCAGGTTCCAGACAACCGCTGATCCACCCCCTGATTCCAGACATCCGCTGATCCACCCCATAATTATATGTTATTTTCTTTCTTGTATATTGCTGCTTCTCATAATAATAATGTACATTTATCATGCGCTCATCAACGCCCTGAGCGCTCACATGATGCATATTAACCTAAATATGATATTCTATACACATGTAGAGTATATTCCTACCAATTTTTTTACATAAAGTATTATACAAAACAAAAACAAAACCGCACTACAAACACACACACACACACACACACACACACACACACACACACACACACACACACACACACACACACACACACACACACACACACACACACACACACACACACACACACACACACACACACACACACACACACACAATGACTGTAGCAGAAACTGGGTACTGATATTAGTTAGGATGGAAATACTGTTTAAAAGATGACAGGGTTGAGCAGTGTCTAAGGACTTGTGGGAGTGAATTCCAAAAGTGGGGTCCAAAGCAAGATAAGGTGCGAAAGCCATGAGTCTTGCGTTTGTATTGTTGGATTTCCAGCATGTTGGTGTCAGAAGAAGAGCGTAGTGTACGAGACGGAGTGTAGACATGCAGCAGTTCAGAGAGGTAAGCAGGACCAGAACCACCTATAGTACTGAAACACATACAAGCGACTTTATACTTAATACGTTTTGGGAAGCCAGTGCAGTTTTTCCAGGAGAGATGTTGAGTGGTGGTGACGGGGTGCCAAGAGAACAAGTCTCGTAGCAAAGTTCTGAATTTTCTGGAGAGGTTGGATGACAGAATTAGGTGTACCCATGAGGAGACAGTTGCAGTAGTCAAGCCGTGAGAGGATATAAGAAGTAACAAGAGTCTTGGTTGCGTCTTCAGTGAGAAACCTGCGGGCTGAACTAATGCGTTTAAGCTGGAAATAAGCAGTTTGGCAGATTCTTATGACGTGCTTCTTCATGGATTCCAGACAACCACTGACCCATTCCCTGATTGGTCTCATGGACAGTTTTGAGTCAAGAATGAATCCAAGGTTCCTGGCAGAATCAGAGAAGGGGCTGTTGTGAGATCCAAGAGTAATCGAGTCAGGGAGGGAAACGGTAGGTTTCAAGGAAGACGAAAAAGGAAAGAGAAGAGCTTCTGTTTCGTCGTCGTTCATTCGGAAGATGTACATTATTTTTGTTGAGTATCTATTGTTAGTTGTCATATGTGTATTACTTTCTTGAACATGTTACCTTCGACATTGTTGGAGAATGTTGTAAAACAGACAGTAGCCCTATATAAAAGTTATCGATTAGTAGTAGTAGTAGTAGTAGTAGTAGTAGTAGTAGTAGTAGTAGTAGTAGTAGTAGTAGTGTATACCGCAAATGCGCGGTAGATGTGGTGACACGACTCCAGACAACCGCTACTTAATTCAGAATAAAACCGAGCATTTTATTATGACGGTATTGTAATGGTCTGCCACTGTGTTGATTTTACAATGATTTTTAATTGTTTTGTTCGAAGCGAAATCATTTCAAAACAAAATTAAACATTCGCATTAAAAATGACTGCAATGTAAGTCACGTTTCCATTGCGTACCAGTATAAATATCTTCATTAATTGTAGCGCATGCGTGAGACGTGAGTCACGTGAGATTTGGGATTGGGCAGTGAGGACAAACTGCTACAGTTGACTAACAGTACATTACCGTGACCAGTTGTTGGCTTGTATCCCTTATGTGACACATGGGCCACATGACATTTTGGATTAGCCAATGAGAATGCTGCCTCCTGTAGTGTTGCTGCCAGTTGTGAGTAATTCAGTCCCTCCTTCGTTGAGTGTCGAGAGTAGATCTCATCTATGCTGGGACACTGAAAAACAATACCTTTTATGACATAGTAAACAAAAACTAATATCAATTACCATGATTGTGATGAGAGATAAAAACTAGATTCCCAATCACACATCTGACGATGGCTCTAACAGCCCAGGGTTCCCATCTGGTGATGGCTCTAATAGCCTTGGGGTTCCAATCTCAGAAAGGCTCTAATAGCTCAGGGTTCCGATTTGGTAATAGCTCTAATAGCCTTGGGGTTCCCATCTTAGAAGGGCGCTAACAGCCTATGGTTCCCATCTGAGAAGAGCTCTAATAGCAATGGGTTCCCAGAAGAGCCCAGAGTTCACATCATATGATGGCTATATTGGCCTGGGGTTCCCCTCTGAGAAGGGGCTCTAACAGCCCAGGGTCCCCATCATATGACGGCTCTAACAGCCTGGGGTTCCCCTCTGAGGAGGGCTAAATAGCCCAGGTTCCCCTACAAGAAGGGGCTCTAACAGCCCAGGGTCCCCATCATATGATGGCTCTAACAGCCTGGGGTTCCCCTCTGAGGAGGGCTAAATAGCCCAGGTTCCCGTCTGATGGTGGCTCTGATAGCCTGGGGTTCTCATATGAGACAGGCTAAATAGCCCAGGCCCCCACATGAGAAGGGCTATAATAGGCCTAACAGCCTATAGTGCTCCCATCTGTGGAGGGCTCTGATAGCCAAGGGCTCCCATCTGTGCAGGGCTTTAATAGCCAAGGGCTCCCTTCTTGTGAGATTCACAATTTGCCATCTAGGGAGCATTCTAATAGCCAAAGATT
This sequence comes from Alviniconcha marisindica, assembly GCA_018857735.1. Classification (NCBI taxonomy): domain Eukaryota; kingdom Metazoa; phylum Mollusca; class Gastropoda; family Provannidae; genus Alviniconcha; species Alviniconcha marisindica. The sequence continues at coordinate 930,625 of JABMCL010000883.1, read as the reverse complement.
GCCATCTGCCTAAGCCTTTCATAGTCCAGGTTTCACATTTGGTCAACTTCAAATAATCTAGAATTTGACAGGTTTGTATTATGATGACAGCAAACATGGGCCACATCAGACATGATTGTGGATCTCAACAGGCATGATTACGGATCACAGCAGACACTAGTATGGATCACAGCAGGCATAAATTCTGATCACAGCAGACCTGGATCACTACATGAATGATTATGGTCTACAGCAGGTATGGACCACAACAGGCATGATTACGGACCACAGCAACATTACTATGGATCACAGCAGGCGTAAATATAGATCACAGCAGACCTGGATCACTACCTGCATGATTATGGACTACAACAGAAATGATATGCATTGCGACAGGTATGATTATGGATCGTAGGAGACACAGATTATGACAGGCATGAACATGGGCCACAACAGTCATGATTATGGACCCAGACCTGTTTACCCCCTAAATATGGCAAATATTGCACTGACAAATAAAAATAGCAAACTCAACCATAAAAGAGTAAATTAAGAAGCGCTTGCATTCACAGTAACTGAACACATGCGTTATAGTCCTGTGTCACAAACATATTCCCGAGTATTACAAGCATATACGCTTGTGCCA
>JABMCL010000883.1:877500-925000 GCA_018857735.1 Alviniconcha marisindica | reverse complement strand
CCATGTCCTGTCTTGTCTTGCCCTGCCATGCTCTACCTTGCCTTGTCCTGCCCTGCCCTGCCCTGCCTTGCCTTGTTGTGTCTTGCCCTACCTTGTCCTGTCTTGTCTTCCCCTGCCCTCCCCTTTCTTGTCTTGTCCTGTCCTGTTCTGTCATGTTTTGTCCTGTCCTGCCCTGTTTTGTCTTGACGTGTGGTGCTTTGTCTTGTCTTGTCTAAATATCTCACAGGGGTCAGTTTCCAGCGCGGGGAGAAGTAGGTATACGTTCACCCAGGCACGGAGCATAGCTTTTGTCACTCGAGTCTCGAGCTTACACCTAGACGCCCGATTATGCGACCCCATTTTACGTCAGATAAGTGTTAAAGTCAATCAACGCAGAGGCAGCCATTCCAAAGTACACCCGGTATGTGCTGTTTCTGCTTGAAGATTATGCACAAAAATAGGTCGCTTAAATAACTAATGGACACAGAGGCAAAACAGCCACACCAGAAAACAACCAAAAAAGAAAATAGCCCTGGGCCAGTGGTAAAGAGTTCATCTGGTGCGGCAGCCAGACCCAGGTTCGAAGCTAAGAGCGATCATCACGAGTCCGGCGCTCTTTCACTGAGCTATCTATTCATCCCATTCTCTGACTTATGTGCACGAAAGCGCGCGACCTTCACCCAGGTAGCGGTGGGACCCAGCGGCATTCAAAACAGCTGTCATATCCCTCCGACCATAAAACCTGCCTTGTGACCCCACACGCAAGCTAACCATCTGACCCTTCCTGACTAACCCAGTGACCCCACAGGCAAAATGAACCATCTGACCCTTCCTAACTGTGTGACCCCACATGAAAAGAACCATCTGACCCTACCTGGCTAACTCTGTGACCCCACATGTAAATGGACACTCTTGTCTTACTCTTCCTACCCCCAGCAGTGTTGTGACCCGACATGCCAGTGAACTCCAGTCCTTCCAATCTTGACTTGTAATGCAATATTAAATAGAGTAACGTAATTTAAAAGAGTATTTGTAAGGCGCGGACACCAAACGTGAGCCTAAACCACCTGATATACCCTGGGATCCACCTTGACAGAATGCTGACCTACAGAAAACATGTGGAAACAACAGCACTGAAGTGCAAGAAAGGTCTGCCAGTCCTGAAGGCTACGGCTGCAAAGGGTATTGAACAACGCCACTCTTCCTACTGTATCAAAGTGTGGTGCTCAGTGTCATTGACTACGGACTAGGCCTCACAACAACGGCACAGACAAATCTGCTAAAGCTGGACAGAGTGCAGAACGAGGCAATGCGAGTCATACTGGGAACCACCAAGGACACACCCATTGAGACCATGAGGCCCATTGTGAGCTGATAAGGAGCAGAGCTCCAGTTTCCAAGCTGCATAACTACTGTTCTTTCCAGGAGCGCTCCTGCAGCCCACCGGGTCAATGTTAAGCTAACTCTATACTCGATGAGCAGGTCCATCAGCAGCTTGAACTGGACTCTTTTGTAAGCATCCTCGAGATCTATTGCCACAGCCACTGTTTGTTCTTTCCTCTGGAATCCTTCGCACGCGTCATATGCAAATGCAGTTGCATTTTCCCATGTGCATTTTCTGGTCTGAACCCCACTGATTTGCAGAGAGTATCTCACTGTCCTCGAGGTCTCTGGCGAGTTTCCTGGCAACATTGCGTTCTATGAACTTCCCAATGGTGTTCTGCATTGTGAGGATGCGGTATCCATTCAGCTTGTGGCGGTCTTTTCCTGGTTTGGGAATAGGTCTCAAGAAGCTGTCTGTCCAGTCTTTGGGAATGTAGCCTTTGTCGAAGCTTTCTTGGTAGATAGTATACAGCTCAGCCCTGTCCTCTTCTGTTAGCTTCTTGATATCCGAGTATCGAATCCTCCCTGGACCAGGTGCTGTATCCTTCCCGCTTCTTTTAAGGGCTTCGTTGAATTCCTCCTATGTGAGTTCATCGTCGGGGCCACTTTGTGCAAGTGTTCTGTCGAGATCACTCAGTATATGCTTCCTTTCCTCTAAATTGTTTTGGTTGCTCTGTGCTATGAATCGCCCAAGTACTGCTTGACCTTTCTCTACGTTGGTCTTCTAAGTCTGGGGTTGTTTTGGTAGTACTGCCAGAACTGTGTCAACGTTGTTTCAGCACTGAGTTCTTCACAAAAGCTTTGCCATTTCGCTTCTTTTGCCTCCCGTGCTATCTGCTTAAACTGCTCGGTTTTGGTATCCATTGCAGCTTTAAGCGTTGGGTCGGGTTTGGTCGAGTTCTTTATTTCTGTCAGTTTTTCACTGCGGCACGTTTTTTTCTGTCCAAGCTTTCTCGGTTTCACTGTCCCACAATGGTGGCTGCTTCTTGCTTTTCCGTGAGCCTTTCGTACTTTGTGTTGGTTCCCGCTTGCGCAGTTTTGACACAATGTCTGAACCGACCTTTCGTACCTGAAGCGGTTATGTGGCTTGGTGTTTTGCTTCTTAGCTGGTTTTTGCAGGCTGAATACCACTGGCAGCGGGTCACTTCCATGTGGTGTCAGTGTTTCTGCACTTAGCCATGGTGCTGTTCTTGGGGAGACAAGACCCAGGTCGGTGGTGCTGTCCGTGTCCCCTTGTCGTGAGGCAAGGCGTGTTGGTACCGCAGTTGTCGTTGGGATGAAGATGACGTCGCCCAAGGTTTCTTCCAGAGGTTTCCGCTGAGGGTTGTTGCCCTGTTGATCCCACATGCCTGACCTGGCACTGAAGTCGCCACACGTTACAATTGTGTCCCCTATCTTATCTTCTATTTGTTCCAGGAAGTCCCAGTTCGTCTTGGTGGATGCAGAGCCTGGGTGTATGTCTGTATTGACTAGGACCAGACTCTTTTGTGTCTTTGGTCTGGTTTTTCTAGACGAATACCTTGCAGTTCCCCGGATTCGTTGCCCCACTGACTTAGGTCTACTGTGGAGACCCTTGCGAATTACAATCGCCATTCCTCGCCCTTCGTGCTTCTGGATGACAATGGAGTCATTCAGTTCAAGCGGATTTTCTGGGCGCGTTATTGTTTCCTGTAGGCAGAGGACATCAAATCCATAGGCAAGTCTCGCGTTTGACACCAGAACTTGTTGACAAGAAAACTCACGGATACTTGAACAGACAGACACCAACACCCCTGCAATACCTTATATTAAAGGCGAAACCGAACTGAGGACATATCACGTGTCTTTTTGATTACTTTCCAAAGTCAGTCATGCAAAGCGACCCACCAAATGTCTGGTCTGTGCCATACAGCGACCGGCGTGCGTGTGTCTGTATATATATATATATATATATATATATATATATATATATATATATATATATATATATATGTGTGTGTGTGCGTGTGTGTGTGTGTGTGTGTGTGTGTGTGTGTGTAATGGCTGGACGTTAATACGAGAAAAATAGAAGCCATACTTGGGGTCGGGGAGAGCTCAACGGTAGAGCGCCGGACTCGTGATCGAGAGGCGGAACAGCGGGATAATTTTCCTCTCCAGGGTCAGTTTTCTGTGCTCACTCTCCTGTTGGTATCTTCTTCAAACGTTGCTTTAGGTGCACGGAAAAAAGGGACAGGGAACCCAGGACGGCCATCTCGACTTTCACATAGCTTCATAGCTCTAACAGTGTAGTTCAAGTTCACTGTCGCTTGACGTCCACACAGACCGTACTGACTACTAGGGACGGGGGAGCTCACGACGGCCACCTCGACTTTCACACAGCTCCTTAGCTCGGTCTTACTGCCAAAGGCGCAGATTGATCAGTAAGTCTACTACCAATTAACATCCACAAAAACAAAGAAAAAATCGTCATCATAATAAAACACCCAAAACGTAGGATTCAGTTCTATGTACTATTTGACCCCTATCAAAGAATAAATCCAGATGGTATTTGTATGGAGCAAATCCATATACGTTCTAAGCACCTCACATAATGCACATAAACACATTCATATATGCCCTTAAATATACTATTATATATAATAACAATACAAGTAACCCCCCCCCCCCCCACACACACACACACACACACACACACGTACACACACACACTCACATGCAGCAGTAGCTAGAGGTAGATTATTCTCCAAAAATGGTACGATTGTTAAGATTGTTAATCAATGAAGTGGACGGTGAAAAGTAGGTCTTAAGGTTGGATTTGAAAATGTCTAGGGTTTTCGTATGTCCGATGATTGAAGGGAGAGAGTTCCAAATTTAGCAGCAAAACAGGAGAATGAGCGGTCACCTTTAGTTTTGCAGATGTCTCAAGGGAGAGTTCCATGATTTGGCAGCAAAGTCACCTTTAGTTTTGCAGTTGATTTTGGGACAGTCAGTATAAGGGTATCTTCCGAAAAGTGGAAAGTTCTAGATGGGTGGTGTAGATGTAGGATCAGATCAGAGAGGTAGGATGGAGTATCAGAGTTGATTACAGAGAAAGCAAGACAACTGTGTTTGTAAACAATGCGAGTATGTATTAGAAACCAGTGAAGTTGCTTGAGCAGTAGTAGAAGTAGTAGGAGTAATGGGATTTCAGTGTCCTGTCAACCACTAAGGACCAGCTCAGGACGAGGCAATACCGTCATAAGTCAACAGACGTCCAAACCGCTCTGGCGTCTCAGGCAGTATCAAAGTTTAATCAGAACTTAAAACAAATTAAAATAGTAATTCATAAATATATATTAGCATCTACATTTCATTTACTTACAACTCAACAAAAAGAAAAAGAAATTATCTGAGGCAACTGAGTACGTTAGAAAGTATTCAAAAGCGTCTGAGCATACAAAGTAGGTCCTCTCACTATCACAAGTACAAGTCGGATTCCCAGTGTTATGATGCACAAAAACAGAGATTTTCAAGCCGGTATACATTCCGTGGGCTCGCAACACAGGAACCTTTGACGATGAGAGCGTGACCTATTTCACCCCCGGGGTCCACACGAAAAACGGCAACAGCTGCGCGCAACCAGCGCAGTTAAAAGTGGAAAGAGGATTAAAAATAATGCAGCTAAATGAACCAGGAAAGCAATTTTGGCAGCAGGTGAAGAATGCAAGGCCAGACTCGGACCTACCCTATGTCTAAAGGGGAGGTGTAAATCTAATTACTAACTGTTGCGTGAGAGCTGTGCAAGCTAGCTCGAGTTACGGGCCCTGAGTTCCCCGACCACTTCTCTTCAGTCGGACGCTGCCTGCCAGCGACTGGCCAGTGCGGTATAAAAGACCGTGCCTCTTCGGTTTCTGCGACTCCAACCCCCCCCCCCCCCCCACCACCTCCTCCCACCACCACCCACCGCCCCGTGTTTACATGCTGAAAAGTACGTTGCTCTTCCCTTAGTTATTAGAGACCTGTGCTGCAAAGTGCACGCATGCATGCTTAGTTAGAAGACTTGTGCTGCGAACTGCAAGCATTAATTAAGTCAATGTTTGTCTGTCCTCCTGTGCTGAAAAGTGCAGGTATGCATGTTTATTTAGAAGACTCGTGCTGCAAATTGAAAGCGTTAATTAAGTCAGTGTTTGCCTGTCTTCCTGTGCTGAAAAGTGCAGGTATGCATGCGTAGTTAAGGGACTTGTGCTGCAAAGTGCAAGCGTTATTTAAGTCAGTGTTTGTGTTCCTTGTGCTGCAGAGTGCAAGCGTTATTTAAGTCAGTGTTTGTGTTCCTTGTGCTGCAGAGTGCAAGCGTTATTTAAGTCAGTGTTTGTGTTCCTTGTGCTGCAGAGTGCAGGTGTGTGCCTTTAGTTAATAGTCTTGTGCTGAAAGGTGCAAGCTTTCATTGTTTATTTGGCTCTCCTGTGCTGAAAGGTGCAAGCTTTCATTGTTTATTTGGCTCTCCTGTGCTGAAAGGTGCAAGCTTTCATTGTTTATTTGGCTCTCCTGTGCTGAAAGGTGCAGACATACCTGAGTGCATGTTAAGCTGATAGACTTGTGCTGCAAAGTGCAAGCGGATGTGGCAACTTTAGTTAACTGCATGTTGAGTGGTGCTGCAAAGTGATGCACTGACTTTAGTATGATGCAATAGGGTGCAACTTACTGTTGTAGGTAACTGCTACTGAGCCTATGCGAGTAGCTAAGTTAGATGTGGTTTTTGATTGAGTGATTGATGATCACTTATTCACGCTATTCTCCGCTCTCTTGAGCAGACTCACTGCGCTCGCATGTGGTTCTACATGAGTGACAAGCTTTTTATAGCGCGTTTTTTTTTAAATATACACCGAAATGTACTTACAGCGCTGGCATGGCTGGTGCCACATGAAACTGCAGCCATCTCGGCGCAAGTTCTATGGACACCATACAACCATGCACCATGACACTTCATGCAAAGCCACATACGTAAGGTGTGTGCGTGTTTAGCTGTAACCTGCCACCTGAACCTTTGGCAGAATAACCGGGGTCATTTACGTGCTACTGCGGTAACACGGGGGTGGAACGGATACCGAAATTAGTCAGCACAGAAAGTCGACCCTGGAGAAGAAAATTCTCCCGCCGCTCCTCAGTGCAGGAATTTGAACCCGCGACCTTTCAGTCACGAGTCCGGCGCTCTAACCATTGAGCCATCCCCTAGGTGCGTAGGTTAGGCATAGCCATGTGTTAATTTGGTTTGTTCTTATGTTTGCCGTATATGTAACATGCAGTAGTGTAAATAAAATTGCATACATTTCTTTATTTGGTGCGTCAGTATAATGGAAGTGAGAGTATGTGCTGAGACGGAGTGTGGTCAGTGTGCGCGCGTATAGACGCGTGCCTCAGTGTTTTCGTCATGTCGGTACATGTGTGCAACTTCTGTCTCCCCTTGTCTAGTGTCTGTTTTAATCGGCATAAGTGCATAGTGAAATGGTACACCTACCTCTGAGGAGCGGACAAGCAACCAAACACTAACACAGGTTTTTTCTGGACACCAATGTCGGTCGATTGTAGTGATTTTGAACACAACGCGAGGAACATTAAAATGCACACTACATGAAGAAGACTACAGACAATTGTGCATTCCATTGTCAGTGTCTCTCCTTGGCAATCTCCAGCCTCCCCCTGAACCTAAAATGAGGAACGGGCTCCAGAGTCCGGTTACATAACTAACTAACCATGTCTAAAAGAGAGAACCTTGTTCATCAGAGATTGTCAGCAGAGGAGACCTTACTTCACGTAAAACGTTAGAGCCGACTCCTCTCAGCCATATCAGTGTGTGCCATAAAATGAGTTACTCTAGTGTGAATGTGTGTGCTGAACTCACCAGAGCTAAAGCATCAGAGCAATTGACCACATTCCCATCGAGTATCAGTTGCGCAGTTATGTCCCTTGCGCAGGTTGCCATCAACTCGGGCCCTGCGTGACCGCGAACACCACTTGCAATGGCGGTAAACATACGGCGGAAATCTTCTTTCCTGAGAACAGCGCTCTGTTGAAACATCTCTGCGAATTTTTGACTCGTGTCCATCGTATTTCGCGCCACACACAACTCTTCGTTTGCTGCCTCCTGTTGAAATCGCGTTTGTCTTTCCGGCTCATTTTGAGATAGTGCGACCGGTTGGTCCGCATCGTTTTGAGCGAGGGAGGCGTGACGAGAGAGGAGCAGGAGCAGAGCCATGCACAGTAAACCCCGCGTGGCCATAACTGGAGAAATTTCCGCTCCGAGCTAGAGGTGTCGACACAGAGTTGTGGACAGCTGAGCTCTTCCCGGTCCTCTGGTTGGATTTGTGTTACCTGAAACACAGCCAACTCAGATATCAGCCACTCAAATCTAGCTTTTTGGTCTTCATCCTGAAATACAGCCAGCTCGCGTAACAACCTGAAATACAGCCAGCTCGCGTAACAACCTGAAATACAGCCAGCTCGCGTAACAACCTGAAATACAGCCAGCTCGCGTAACAACCTGAAATACAGCCAAACTACGATGATAGTAATAATAATCATCATAATGGTACTTACAGCGCCTAATCCGTGCAGTCCCTAAGCGCTTACAAATTATTTAAACATATATATTGACAAGAAAGATGCAAATGTACACACTGATAAGCATATTCTATGGTGTCGTGGAGATTGTTTGGAGATTGTTTTTAGCCGGCAATACTAACGGTCGCAGATTCTGAATGGAACTTCAGTCGTACTGTAACTGTTGACTTGAAATGTCAGTGTCAAGCCCCGTCAGTAACTGTTGACTTGAAATGTCAGTGTCAAGCCCCGTCAGTAACTGTTGACTTGAAATGTCAGTGTCAAGCCCCGTCAGTAACTGTTGACTTGAAATGTCAGTGTCAGGCCCCGTCAGTAACTGTTGACTTGAAATGTCAGTGTCAAGCCCCGTCAGTAACTGTTGACTTGAAATGTCAGTGCCAAGCCCCGTCAGTAACTGTTGACTTGAAATGTCAGTGTCAAGGCCCGTAAGTAACTGTTGGCAATGAAAAGTCAATATGAGGCACTGTAATTAATTGTTGATTATGAGAAGTCAGTGTGAAGCAGTATAAGTAATTGTTCGTACAAGAAATCAGCGTGGCGTACTGTAAGTATGTGTTGACTGTAAAAAAAAGTCAGTGCGGAATTATCTATGAAAAGCCAATGTGAAGCACTGTGAGTAATTGTTGACTATAAAAATCATTTGTGAAGCACTGTAAGTAGTTTTTGGCTAGGAAATGTCAGTGTGAAGCACAGTAAATAATTGCTGACTGAAAAGTCAGTGTGAAGTACCATAAATAATTGCTGACTATGGAAAGTCAGTGTAAAGCACTGTAAGTAATTGTTGATAAAAGGTCAGTGTGTGGAGCACTGGAAGTAATTGCTTATGATAAAAATTCAGTTTGAAGCACTGTAAATAATTGTTAATAAAAAAAAATCAGTTTGAAGGACTGTAAGTAGTTGATAAGAAAAATGTCAGTGCGAAAAACTGTAGGTAATTGTTAATAAAAAAAAACAAATCAGTGTGAAGCACTGTAAGTAATTGTCGATGATAAAAAGTTAAGTAATTGCTGATGATAAAGATTCATTGTGAAGCACTGTACGTAATTGTTGATAAAAAGTCAGTATGGAGCACTGTAAGTAATCGTTAATAAAAAGTCAGTGTGAAGTACTGTAACTAATTGTTGATGATAAAAGATCAGTGTGAAGCACTGTAAATACTTCGTTGATAAAAAGTCAGTGTGAAGCACTGTAAATAATTGTTGATAAAAGTCAGCGTGAAGCACTGTAAGTAATTGTTGATAAAACAAAAGTCAGTGTGAAGCACTGTAAGATGATAAAAAGTCAGTGGGAAGCACTGTAAGTAACTGTTGATGATAACAAGTCAGTGTGAAGCACTGTAAGTAATTGTTGATAAAAGGTCAGTGTGAAGCACTGTAAGTAATTGTTGATGATAAAAAGTCAGTGTGAAGCACTACAAGTAAGTGCTGATGATAAAAAGTCAGCGTGAAGCACTGTAACTAATTGTCGATGATAAAAAGTAAGTGTGAAGCACTATAAGTAAGTGCTGATGATAAAAAGTCACCATGGTGTACTGTAGGTACTGAATATTGGCAGTATGGTAAAAACGAGACAGAGAAAACCCACTCTAATAAACCGTAAATGACATAAAATTAAAAAATGTGTTTCTACGTTGCCACGGCGCTTTTATTTTCAGTTAAAAACTGTAGTACACGCGGATCGAGCTAGTGCCCCTTCGCTTTCTCTTGCACTCTGAGCTGGCGCCGTTTAGTTGCTTGGCTTGTCTCATGCTCTCCAAACTGATGCCCCTCCTTGGCGTCTAGTCTCGCGCTCTCTAAGCTAGTGCCCCTACTTGGCGTCTAGTCTCGCGCTCTCTAAGCTAGTGCCCCTACTTGGCGTCTAGTCTCGCGCTCTCTAAGCTAGTGCCCCTACTTGGCGTCTAGTCTCGCGCTCTCTAAGCTAGTGCCCCTACTTGGCGTCTAGTCTCGCGCTCTCTGAGCTAGAGCCCTGTTGTTGCTAGGCGTCTAGTCTCGTCAGTGCAATCTGGATACACGCCCGACCGCAAATGGGCAACGACTGAATGTGCAGTAGGGGTACACTGGCGGGTCCGCCGTCACGCCCCATCAGACGATGATTTGAGACCAGATCCGATTACGAAACAGGGAGTGGGTCAACAAACTGTCAGTGCAAAAACGTAAAAGTGTAACGGTCAGAGGTTGTTTATCACAATCTACCTGTGGGAGCGGGGTCAGCACACGGTCAGCGCACAAACAGAAACGAACGAGTGAAGCTGCATATCACAATCCCCTGGTATGGTAGAGAGAGAAAGACAGGGACAGACGGGTAGACAGACAGACCGGCAGGCAGACATGCAGACTCAGACGGAGAGAGAGAGAGAGAGAGAGAGAGAGAGAGAGAGAGAGAGAGAGAGAGAGAGAGAGGAGGAGAGACGAGACAAGAGAAAACAGACAGACAGAGACAGGAAAGACAACGGAAGATATAACTAATCAAGAGACAGGTTCATCAACAGGCAGGCCTTCACTTCGTGAGAGTGTGGTGAGGTGGCGGTAGTAGGAGTAGTGCGATTGTGTGCGTGCGTGATGTGAGCGTGTGTGTCTGGATTCATTTACGAGTGGCGAAGCGAGATAGTGACAGAGACAATGAGAAAACAGACAGAAACATTGAGAAGCGGCCCTTTCAATGGTAAAGACAACAGGAAAGATATATACTTAATCAAGATGACAGGTTCATCAACAGGCGATTGGCCTTTCACTTCGTGAGAGTGTGGTGATGGTGGCGGTAGTAGTGAGTAGTGCGATGTGTGTGCGCGTGCGTGCATGTGTATGCGTGTGTGTCTCCTCGGTTTTATTTCATTTTACTGTGCAGTGCTTGTAATTTGTACACGGATGTTAAGGCTACCGATTCTGAATACAGGCTCAATTGTGTACTATCACAGGCCTATTACGCACATGCACTGAACACTTACAGAGGTGAATAAAAAATAACATGAAAACATTTGTACGAGTCTCAGTTACACATTTCAATCACATGTCTGAGCCACACGTCTCAGTTACACATATCAGTTACATGTCTGCATGAGCCACAAGTCTCAGGTACACATTCCAGTTTACGGGTGCTGTGATCAGCCACAGGCTGAAGCTTACCTGGGGTTTAAGGGTGCTGTCATCAGCCAAGGACTCAAGCTTAACTGGGGTTCAAGGGTGCTGTCATCAGCCAAGGACTCAAGCTTACCTGGGGTTTAAGGGTGCTGTCATCAGCCAAGGACTCAAGCTTACCTGGGGTTCAAGGGTGCTGTCATCAGCCAAGGACTCAAGCTTACCTGGGGTTCAAGGGTGCTGTCATCAGCCAAGGACTCAAGTTTACCTGGGGTTCAAGGGTGCTGTCATCAGCCAAAGACTGAAGCTTACCTGGAGTTAAAGGGTGCTGTCATCAGCCAAAGACTGAAGCTTACCTGGGCTTAAATGGTGCTGCCATCAAAGACTGAACCTTACATGTGTTCAAAGATTGTTACTATGAGACAAAGACTGAAGCTTACCTGGGCTTACAGGGTGATGTCATCAGCCGAAGACTGAAGCATACCTGTGTTTAAAGAGTGTGATTATGAGACAAAGACTGATGCTTGCCGTTGTGTAAGTGGTATCAGTGTCAGTAAAGGAAATTCGGTGAACATACCTGTGTTCAGCTGTCAATCATGTGGGGAAACAGTCAACGTTAAGCGGCTTCGAGACACGAGCGGTCGCGAGACATCTCCCAACTCCTTGTCTTGACCGGATTGGTCTATGCATATACCTGAGTCACTATCCAGGTCGAGGAACGTTTTGGCGAAATGTCGTTTTGTTAACTGCGCGTTTCGTGCACGTCACACAGATCCGACCGACAGCCAAGATGCAAACACCTGCCACACGTTCTTCGAGCGTCTTTTTGCGCCCCCTCCCTTCCTCCTTGACCACCCCCTACCCCATCCATCCTGGCTGGACCCGGACTCAGCATTGTGTACTTTGTCCACCAGTCTTGCATGGCTGCCGAACTGAATGAAACCATACAGTACACCCCCAACTACAACAACAATACTACTCATAATGGATAGATCTGATAGAGTACAAATCTTTTTTTGCAAAAACAACAACACAATACGCTAGCACACACCATTCACGTACATATATACATAATCCATCGTCACAGGAAAGGTCTGTTTAGGTTTGTGAAAAGGCGTTTCTAAAGAGGAAAGTCTTGAGCTGGGTTTTGAACTGAGTGGGGAGATTTCGCAGAATGACTGACAGCGAATTCCAGAAAGACGGATGGAGCGACGAAACTGAACGAGCGCTCACCAAAAGATTTCAAATTACGTTTTTTGAATTTCAAAAGCTTCTTGCTTGAGGATTGGCGGGTGCGTAAAGTTTGATGCGTGCAGAGCGAGGCTGAACGTAAGAGAGGGGAAGTACTGTCAAAGTGACGGTACGCAAATGTTGCTATCTTGTACTCGCAGCGGAATTTTACAGGCAGCCATTGCAGTTAATTTAAACAGTGGTGTTGTGTGATCTCGCTTACGTTTCTCCAGAACAAGCCGTGCTGCACAGTTCTGGACCCTCTGCAATCGACCCGTCTGTTCCGCAGGCAGACCGACAGAGTTGCAGTAATCAGGGCAGGAGAGGTTATCCAAGCGGCGGCAAGTCTTGCAAAAGTGCTGTTTGAGAGATACGGTGGATTGACGCAAGGCGTCTTAATGCAAGAAAAGAGGCGCGACAAACGCTGCTGATTTGATCCTGCTTTGAGCGTCTGGTCAATTTTAAATCTGAGGTATTTTTCAGACGTTTTGTATTGCCACCGCCGATATCTGCCGAATCACTGTCTACCAGTCTGTGTCGAGACGAAACACCAGTAAAAATGAAGCTATGCAACCCTGCACACACATGACACTGTGAACATGAAGCATTATGTTGGAAAATGGTGAGTTTTAAGTGCTGATTTAAAGGAAGAGGCTGAATGAGAGAAAGAGAAAGAATGTTCGCCTACGACGTAGTGTTGACAGCTGGTATGAACAGTATACAGCTGTTTGCGGAAGATCGAGGTTGCCTGGAGGGCGTGTAGATCTTGAGAAGTTCAGAAAGGTAGACAGGGCCAGTAGAGGTTATAACACAGAAGCAAAGAGAAGAAATTTTGTATTTGATTCTAGCATCAGTTGGAAACCAGTGCAGAGTACGAAGATGAGGTGTAGTATAGTCTGTCCTAGGTATAGACCTTTCCAGATGAGACGAGCTGCATTGTTATGAACCTTCTGAAGTCTGTTTAAAAGGTACTGAGGACATCCAGATAGGAGGGAATTACAATAGTCCAGTCGTGTAAGAACGAAAGCGGAAACAGTTTTGGTGGCTTGAACAGAGAGGCAATGGCGTATTGAGCTGATACGACGCAGTTCAAGAGTAGCAGTTCGGATCGGATTAATTACATGTGCAGCAATACTCAAGAGCATATCAAACGCTACGCTAAGGTTTTAGCTGACTGAGAACAACAACAAACGAACTGTCCAGTTTCCTACAATAAGAGAGTCGTTAAAAGATGCAGAGTTCGAAATCTTGGGTACAGATATGATAAGTGCTTCCGTCTTGTGATCGTTTAGTTTTAGGTGGTCGTGGGTCATCCGCGACTTAACGTACTAGGTGTACTGCGTGGACTGAACGAGTCCATTAAGCTGTGATGTCAGGGCAGAATTCGGCAACTGAGAGTCGTCAGCAAAAGAATGGTGAAGGGCGGAGTGGTTGTCGATAACATCAGACAGGGGTGCGGCATACAGAACAACGAGAACAGGTCCCAGAACAGATGGGACTCCGCAGCAGAGGGGAACTGGGGCAGAGCTACAATGTTTCACAGTTACAGTCCGAGTTATGTTTGAGAGGTCGGAAGAGAACCAGCGGAGAGCAGTACTGTGCGTGCGAAACAAATGTTCAAGACATTGGAAAAGAATGTACGGTCTAGTGTGCCAAAGGCAGCTGATAGGTCAAGCAGAGTTAGAACAGATACGTTTCTCCATTCAAGAGGGTGTATAAGGTTATTCATAACTTTCTGCAGGGCTGTCTCAGTTCTGTGTCCAGGTCTGCAGGCAGATTGAAAAGGGCCGAATAGCTAATTGGCGGATAGATGGTTGAAGAGATGAGAGAAGATGACTATGATCTTTGAAACAAACGAGAGGTTGGAAACCGGGAGAAAATTCTTCAGATCATTATGGTCAACGCTGGGTTTCTTAAGGAGGGCTTTTACAATAGCGGTTTTATAGGCTTCAGGAAATGTATCGGAAGTAAAGGATTTGTTGATGACTGCAGTCATTGTTGGCAGAATTGTGTCAAGACATTCAAATAGAAGTAAGTAAGTAATTTGGGCATTTCAAACAGAAGTTGGGATAGGATCGAGTTCAAACGTTTTGGGTGCAGATTTGTTCAAGATTTCACGGACAGTGGTTTCAGAGACAGGTGTGAAAGACAAGAGTGGCTTGCCATTGAAGGGTTTGCAGATATGATGTGGAGCACAGGGTTGAAGATTTCACGGACAGTGGTTTCAGAGACAGGTGTGAAAGACAAGAGTGGCTTGCCATTGAAGGGTTTGCAGATATGATGTGGAGCACAGGGTTGAAGATTTCACGGACAGTGGTTTCAGAGACAGGTGTGAAAGACAAGAGTGGCTTGCCATTGAAAGTTTGCCGATATGATGTGGAGCACAGGGCTGAGAGTCAAGATCTGGTCGTATTTTACTGATTTTGTTCAGAAAGGATTGAGAGAACAGATTAAGCAAGTCTGAACGGGGAAAGTTGGTTGAAAGTCGTGAGTACTTGGGTCTGTCTGAGATGCTGTTAGTGAAACGGTACAATTCTTTGGTGGACCTAGCTTCTGTAATCTTAGTATTGTAAAACAAGGACTTACCATCGGGACTAGAGTTGTGACCAAGTGTTTAGCTTTCCTGTACAGATAGCAGTGAACAGTAAGACCAGTGGATCGCAGCCCTAGCTCTGCGTCACGGCGCTGTCTCTTCGCCGCAATTCCTGCTCGGAGAGGTCGGGGCGCCCGCAGAGTTGTGTTGTACTGGTCAGCGGGTGTGGTCTGTGAGGTCGTCCAGCTCTGTCTGAAGGTCTTCACTGAAGGCTAAGGCAGCTCGGCTGACGGCGCGAACGTTGCGAGCTACGCGGTACGCAGGTGCAGGTAGAATTACGGTGACGTCAAGCTGAGTGATGACGGACTTGTGGTCAAATTCCAGGGCATCAGACATTTCAGTTGATTGGTGAAATCCGTCGTGGGGTCAGTCACTCTGTTGCCAGATCAGAGGTGCGTCCTTGTCTGTGCGTGAGCTGATCAACTAGCTGATGTAGGCTATGCATATGAAGAAGGTCTAGAAACTTGCAGGTGTCGGGATTCCCAGGTTCCGAGGTTCCGAGGTTGGTCAAGGTGAAAGCTGAAGTCGCTTAGGATACAGAGAAAGCCGGGACAAAAGTCACAGTGGTCAAGAATGTCTGAGAACTGGCTGAAGAACATGGATTCCGTCAGCTTGCTCTTGCGGCTGGGTGAGAGCGGTGCACACAAAAAAGCACCAACACCCTGTGCAGCAACGTGAGGAAACCTGGGCCAGTTCGAAGGACGAGTGGTCAAAAGAAAAGCGGGTAGATGCGGTGAGGTGAGAGGAGAGGCGGTCTCTGAAGATGCCGGTCAGACCACCATCCCAGGTGGGGCGGGGGAACGACCTGATAGAATAACCGCTGGGGGTCAGGTCAGCACACTTCGCCTCGTCACCACGCGGTCGGAACCAGGACTCAGTCAGAAAGAGAATGTCTGTGTCGTTGTCGGAAATGAAGGATGAGACTTCTCCGTTTCTCGGGTTTCGCTGCCGGTCGTGCGTTGAAAAACGGTACTTTCAGTTCACGGGACTTTGACAACAAACTAGACTAGAGGGAAACATATATCAGGCGTTCACGGTTAATCGTAGACGATCTGGATTGGTGGTGGGGGCGAGAGAGTTAATTTCGAGGCGACATTAACACAGGTATACGCCTACCTTGCCGTTTGTGTTGACCTACTCTGTACGGCAGTCCTTTCTTCTCTGACCGACAAGGTAGGCTGCTGTGCATCTCCAGCTGCCGAAGTGTGTCGCACAGGAGTGGAGAGTGTTCACTGTGTCGTTCTTTCACTGAGAGTGTTCAGTGTGTCGTACTTTCACTGAGAGTGTTCACTGTGTCGTACTTTCACTGAGAGTGTTCACTGTGTCATTCTTTCACTGAGAGTGTCCAGTGTGTCGTACTTTCACTGAGAGTGTTCACTGTGTCGTTCTTTCACTGAGAGTGTTAGTGTGTCGTACTTTCACTGAGAGTGTTAGTGTGTCGTACTTTCACTGAGAGTGTTAGTGTGTCGTACTTTCACTGGGCGTTGTACTTGACTGGGGTGGGCTGCGATGGCTGGGAAACAATGGTCAGCAGAGAAGCGTGTGCTGCACGTGAAGGCAGGTAGTATGGCTGACCTAAACACGCCACTTGCCACAACCATGTAGGCCACAGCCACAAGGCGGCCAGGTGGGTAAACCATGCAGGCCACAGCCACAAGGCGGCCAGGTGGGTAAACCATGTAGGCCACAGCCGCAAGGCGGCCAGGTGGGTAAACCATGTAGGCCACAGCCACAAGGCGGCCAGGTGGGTAAACCATGTAGGCCACAGCCACAAGGCGGTCAGGTGGGTAAGCCATGTAGGCCACAGCCACAAGGCGGCCAGGTGGGTAAACCATGTAGGCCACAGCCACAAGGCGGCCAGGTGGGTAAACCATGCAGGCCATCAGTTGTCTGGTGACAGAAGGTACAGAAAAAGGTACGAGAATGACGAGCTCGGCTTGAGGACGAAGACAGGGCCAGTGGTTGAACATGAAACAACAGCGATCACACGCAGAAGGCATAAAATGACAGAGACGCTGGTGAGCAGATCTAAAATCTTTTTCATCACGAGCCGTGTTGCGTTATTCCTCCCCGGCTGCAACCGAGCGATCGGGTCTGCTGGTAAACCTGTGAAAACTGAGATACAATAATCAAAGCGGGATATGACCATTGCCGTAACAAGTCTTGCAGCAGCGCTTTGGGGCAGATACGGTCGGACTGACGCGATTTGTTGGAGCCCTAGGAAGGTTGCGTGGCAAATGCTGTTGATGTGCTGCTGCATTGACAGCGTTCTGTCCAGATGGACTGTTTCCGCCAGTGTTTGCGATCTCACTGTCTACTGAATCAAGACGAGATAAAGAACCAAGAGGCGTAACTTCTATTTTATCGGTGTTCAACGTTATGTTTGTTGTTATTCATCCAGAGTAGAACATCATCAGGACGTGTCTGAATACAGAACTGAACAGTGTCGAACTGATCTGGTGGTGCACTTTTAGACACATCAATGTCATCGGCGTACTTGTGATATTCGCAAGTGTGGACAGAAATCACATCTGCCCTAGTCCGGGACCCTGGGACGCCATACACAAGAGGGCCAGAGGCGGACACAACACGATCAACAATGACTGAATGAAACCGGTCACTCAAATAGGAGGCAAACAGTCAAGGACTGTACCCCTAACACCATAGGTTGCCTCAAGCCGTTTCAGCAATGTGAAATGGTCCAGAGTGTCAATAGCAGCACTGAAATCAAGCAGAGCCACCAGGAAAACTAGTCTCTCATCCGCGCTGCCAAGCAGACCATTAAGGACACTCAATACGGCAGTCTTTGTGCTATGGTTTTGCTTGTAAGCGGGCTGAAAGATTTCAAATAGATTGTTGCCAGACGGGTGGTTTTTCAATTGAATCAGGAACACTTTCTCAAAAGTCTTTGAGATGAGAGACAGATTGAAATGACACGGGTCGAAAGTTCTTCAGGTTATTTGAGTCGAGTCCAGACTTCTTCAGGAGTGGTGTTACAATAGTCTGCTTGAACAGGCGAGAGACTATAACTGGAGAGAGAGAGAGAGAGAGAGAGAGAGAGAGAGAGAGAGAGAGAGAGAGAGAGAGAGAGAGAGGCATTGAAAACAACCGTGATCAGTCAAACAAGGTCATCAATGCACTGTTTGGTGGTTTAAGTATGGATTAGGGTCAAGCATGCACCTTTCGGTCGGTGACTTTAAAATAAGTTCACGTATAAATTATAAAAACTACGAGATGACAGTGATGGCTGTAATCATACACCAACTGCGAGCTGACAGTAATGATTATCTTGAAACAGGGAATGTGAGGTTACGTTAACGGTTGTCTTTATATATGAACTGCGAGGTGACAATAACGATTGTCTTGATATAATTTTGATCTGTGAGGTGACAAAAATTCTGTATTCATACCTAGACTGTGAGGTGACAATATTGATTGCAATCATATATGAGTGGTGAAGTGACAATAGTTATTATCGTCATACATGAAATATGAGATGACAATGACTACTGTGGTGTGGTAATAATGATTGTCGTGATAAATGAACTGAGTGCTGGAAATGATTGTCTTGAGAGCTGAACTGTTAGCTCGCGATGATGATTGTCTTGTTACATGGATTGAGGGGTGGCACCAATTGTCCTGAAATGTGAAGTGGCAATAATGGTTGGCCTGACAGCGATTTGTTGCATTTGTTGTTCTGTCATTACAATGAAACCTTCATTAAATGTGTTTCCACCTCTAAGTCTAACAGGCACGAGCACAAACAAGTACACACCACCACGCATATACACAAGCACACACACACACACACCCCACCTACGCACACACACACACACACGCACACACACACACACGTTAGTACACCCCCACCTCACCCCACGCACGCACGCACGCACACACACACACACACACACACACACACACACACACACACACACACACACACACACACTCTCTCTCTCTCTCTCTCTCTCTCTCTCTCTCTCTCTCTCTCTCTCTCTCCTCCTCTCTCTCTCTCTCTCTCCTCTCTCTCTCTCTCTCTCCTCTCTCACCCCACCCCCACACACACAAGTACCACACACACACACACACAACACACACACACACACACACACACACACACACACACACACACACAGAGAGAGAGTCAAATGATTGTAAGAGTTAAGTATCAGTTCCAAGAGATTAAAGAACACTTGAATACAGCAAGTTGAGCCAGATATCACTTTTTATCTGTACGTGCGTGAAGGGGGCAGGTTAAATTAATACAATTTCCCGGCCAGTCGATGAAGATCTGCAAATAATAAAGTGAAACATTATCGCTGGGAAGGTAAGTTCATAACTTCAGCAACGTTGGAATCTGACATAAATAATTTCGTAATAATAATATATGGCACACCTGCAGCGCAGCAGCGTAAAAAGACAGATCAAACCGGTCAAAATCAAAGCTGTACGTAAAAAAGATCAATAATCATGATTCCCCCACCCTCTTTTTTATTTTATATATTTATATGATCAAGATTAAGACTGATTCGTTAGCTTCCTATACTGTGTTTGCAGAACGGACCCCCCCCCCCCTCCCACACACACACCTCTAAAGTGTTGGTCTTTGTTTACAGAACACCTCCTGCCCCCCCCCCCCCCACCCCCCACCCCCACACACCTCTAAAGTGTTGGTCTTCGTTTACAAACACCTCCTGCCCCCCCCCCCCCCACACACACACACACACCTCTAAAGTGTTGGTCTTCGTTACAGATCACCTCCTGCCCCCCCCCCCACACACACACACACACACACCTCTAAAGTGTTGGTCTTTGTTTACAGATCACTCCTGACCCCCCCCCCCCCCCCCACACACACACACACACACACATCTAAAGTGTTGGTCTTCGTTTACAGAACACCTCCTGCCCCCCCCCCCCCCCCCCCCACTTCCACACACCACCTCTAAAGTGTTGGTCTTCGTTTACAGAACACCTCCTGCCCCCCCCCCCCCCCCCCACACACACACCTCTAAAGTGTTGGTCTTCGTTTACAGAACACCTCCTGCCCCCCCCCCCCCCCCCCCACACACACACACCTCTAAAGTGTTGGTCTTTGTTTACAGATCACCTCCTGACCCCCCCCCCCCCCCCCCCCACACACACACACACCACACATCTAAAGTGTTGGTCTTCGTTTACAGAACACCTCCTGCCCCCCCCCCCCCCCCCCCTCCACACACACCTCTAAAGTGTGGTCTTCGTTTACAGAACACCTCCTGCCCCCCTCCCCCCCCCCCCCAAACACACACCTCTAAAGTGTTGGTCTTCGTTTACAGAACACCTCCTGCCACCTCCCCCCCCCCCCCCCCCACACACACACACACCTCTAAAGTGTTGGTCTTCATTTACAGAACACCTCCTGCCCCACCCCACACCCCACACACACACACCTCTAAAGTCTTGGTCTTCATTTACAGAGCTGCCCTCTCCCCCCCCCCCCCCCCCCCCACACACACCTCTAAAGTCTTCATTTACAGAACAGCTGCCTTTCCCCCCCCCCCCCCCCCCCACACACACCTCTAAAGTCTTCATTTACAGAACAGCTGCCCCCCCCCCCACACACACACACACCTCTAAAGTCTTCATTTACAGAACAGCTGCCCTCTCCCCCCCCCCCCCCCCCACACACCTCTAAAGTCTTCATTTACAGAACAGCTGCCCTCTCCCCCCCCCCCCCCACCTCTAAAGTCTTCATTTACAGAACAGCTGCCCTCCCCCCCCCCCCCCACACACCTCTAAAGTCTTCATTTACAGAACAGCTGCCCCCCCCCCCCCCCACCCACACCTCTAAAGTCTTCATTTACAGAACAGCTGCCCTTCCCCCCCCTCCTGCCCCACCCCACACCCACACACACACACCTCTAAAGTCTTGGCTTCATTTACAGCTGCTGCCCTCTCCCCCCCCCCCCCCCACACACACACCTCTAAAGTCTTCATTTACAGAACAGCTGCCCTCTCCCCCCCCCCCCACACACACCTCTAAAGTCTTCATTTACAGAACAGCTGCCCCCCCCCCCCCCCCACACACACACACCTCTAAAGTCTTCATTTACAGAACTGCCCTCCCCCCCCCCCCCCCCCACATACACCTCTAAAGTCTCATTTACAACAGCTGCCCTTCCCCCCCCCCCCCCACACACCTCTAAAGTCTTCATTTACAGAACGCTGCCCTCTCCCCCCCCCCCCCCACACACACACACCTCTAAAGTCTTCATTTACAGAACAGCTGCCCTCCTCCCCCCCCCCCACACCTCTAAAGTCTTCATTTACAGAACAGCTGCCCTCCCCCCCCCCCCCACACACACACCCTCAATCTTCATTTACAGAACAGCTGCCCCCCCCCCCACCCCACACACACCTCTAAAGTCTTCATTTACAGAACAGCTGCCCTCCCCCCCCCCCCCCCCACACACCTCTAAAGTCTTCACAGTCTCACAGCTGCCCTCCCTCCCCCCCCCCCCACAGCTGCACACTCCCTCCTCCCCCCCCCCCACAGCTGCCCTCCCCCCCCCCCCACAGCTGCCCACCTCCCTCCCCCCCCCCCCCCCCACAGCTGCCCTCTCCACCCTGCTGACCTGGTGGTCGTAGTCTTGATGACGACAGTGGCGGCACAGCCATTCAGAGCTGTCCTCATTTAACGGACCCACGTCAGTGAACCTGCAGTTTGCCGGCACGCTGGAAAATTGTAGGGCCGAATCCTTCGTCCAGAATAGCAGGCGTGTGTGCATGTGTATACATATAAGCGGGTAGAGTAACGAAATAACTATTCATTGCGGTCTCCATTTCACGCTTCAGGTCAGCGAAGACGTCATCAAAACAAACTTGTTAACTTTCAGCCTCACGTAGTAACCAGATATGGCACATGTGTATCTACTTACGTCGACGAGGGTCGGCCATGTTCTCATTAATTATCTGTACTAACTTTATAATTAGGCTTGTCTCCTTTTCTACCATTTTAAATTCCATTCTGGTCATGTTTACGAAATATAAATTTTTGTTTTTGTTTGTTTGTTAGTTTAACGAACGGTACCCGCTTGCGAGCAACACACACACAAACATCAAACCGTACTCCCCCCCCCCCCCCCCCCCCCCACACACACACACACACACCCCATCCCCTAATACAGAGGCAAGAGCTAACGCTTTATCGCCATCCCCCTTCATCCCATTCAAGCAAGTACACGCCGACACTAGCCCCACCTCCAGCCCCAAGACAAAGCGATGAGAGACATTTTAATGTTTCATTAATTATGAGAAATAAACTCACAAGACAGTGTCCACAGACCACAACAGAGAAGAGCCGCAGCGGAATCGAACCGAGGTCCATCTGCTTACCAGCATAACGCCTACCACTAGGTCAAGCCGGCTCACCTTCACACACACACACACAGACACACACACACACTCACACACGCACACACACACGCACACGCACACACACACACACCACACGCACACACACGCACACGCACACACACGCACACACACACGCACACGCACACACACACACACACAGCACACACACACACACACAAAATGCCAACATAGGTACCCGGGCTGTACACAGAGAGGTACCCCGGCTGTACACTCATAGGTACCCGGGCTGGACACAGAGAGGTACCCCGGCTGTACACTCATAGGTACCCGGGCTGGACACAGAGGTACCCCGGCTGTACACTCACAGGTACCCGGGCTGTACACAGGTACTCAGGCTGGAAACTGGTATTCGGGCTGGACACAGGTACCCGGGTGGACACAGGTACTCGAGCTGGACACGGGTACTCGGGCTGGACACAGGTACTAGGGTTGGACACAGGTACTCGAGCTGGACACAGGTACCCGGGTGGACACAGGTACTCGGGCTGGACACGGGTACTCGGGCTGGACACGGGTACTAGGGTTGGACACAGGTACTCGGGCTGGACACGGGTACTCGGGCTGGACACAGGTACTAGGGTTGGACACAGGTACTCGAGCTGGACACAGGTACCCGGGTGGACACAGGTACTCGGGCTGGACACGGGTACTCGGGCTGGACACGGGTACTAGGGTTGGACACAGGTACTCGGGCTGGACACAGGTACCCGGGTGGACACAGGTACTCGGGCTGGACACGGGTACTCGGGCTGGACACAGGTACTAGGGTTGGACACAGGTACTCGGGCTGGACACAGGTACCCGGGTGGACACAGGTACTCGGGCTGGACACGGGTACTCGGGCTGGACACGGGTACTAGGGTTGGACACAGGTACTCGGGCTGGACACGGGTACTCGGGCTGGACACAGGTACTAGGGTTGGACACAGGTACTCGAGCTGGACACAGGTACCCGGGTGGACACAGGTACTCGGGCTGGACACGGGTACTCGGGCTGGACACGGGTACTAGGGTTGGACACAGGTACTCGGGCTGGACACAGGTACCCGGGTGGACACAGGTACTCGGGCTGGACACGGGTACTCGGGCTGGACACAGGTACTAGGGTCCAACCCTTTGGACACAGGTACTCGGGCTGGACACAGGTACCCGGATGGACACAGGTACTCGGGCTGGACACGGTACTCGGGCTGGACACAGATACTTGGGCTGGACACGGGTGCTCGGGCTGGATACAGGTACCCGGGTGAACACGGGTACTCGGGCTGGACACAGGTACTCTGGCTGGACACGGGTACTCGGGCTGGACACGGGTACTAGGGCTGGATACAGGTACCCGGGTGGACACGGGTACTCGGGCTGGACACAGGTACCCGGGTGGACACGGGTACTCGGGCTGGACAGAGGTACTCGGGCTGGACACGGGTACTCGGGCTGGACACAGGTACTCGGGCTGGACACGGGTACTCGGGCTGGACACAGGTACTCGGGCTGGACATGGGTACTCGGGCTGGACACAGGTACCCGGGTGGACACGGGTACTCGGGCTGGACACAGGGTGGACACAGGTACTCGGGCAGGACACGGGTACTCGGGATAAACACAGGTGCCCGGGTGGACACAGGTACTAGGGCTCGACACAGAGATGTACTCGGGCTGGACACAGAAATATACTCCGGCTGTGCATAGAGAGGTACTCGGGCTGGACACGGATACCCGGGCTGGAGACAGAGGTACCCGTGCTGGACGTCTACATCGCATCTGGCATTCGCAGCCTCCCCGCACAGCGCCTCTCCCACGCTCTCTAAAACGGTTCTACCAGTGTCTTTGTTCCATCACAGTGACTAGACACCTGAACACCCTCCTCCCCCATCCGCCCCCCTTCCCGCTCCCCTCCTTACTCCGCCCTCCCTCCCACCCACCCACTCCATCTTCACTGCCACTCGCTCCTCCCTTCCCACCGCCCCCCCCTTCCATCCTCACCGCTACTCTCTCTCCCCCCCCCCCCCCCCTCCTCACCCCACTCTCTCCTCCCTTCCCACCCCCCCTCCATCCTCACCGCCACTCTCTCCTCCCTCCCCCCCCTCCATCCTCACCGCCACTCTCTCCTCCTCCCCCCCCCCCCCATCCTCACCGCCACTCTCTCCTCCCTCCCCCCCCCCCCCCCCATCCTCACCGCCACTCTCTCCTCCCTTCCCACCCCCCTCCATCCTCACCGCCACTCTCGCCTCCCCCCCCCTCCATCCTCACCGCCACTCTCTCCTCCCTCCCCCCCTCCATCCTCACCGCCACTCTCTCCTCCCCCCCCCCCCCCCCCCACCCCTCCACCTCACCGCCACTCCTCCTCCTCCCCCCCCCCTCCATCCTCACCGCCACTCTCTCCTCCCTCGCCCCCTCCATCCTCACCGCCACTCTCTCCTCCCTTCCCACTGCCCCCCCCCCCTCCCCCCCCCCCCCCATCCCAAAATATGACATCTTATGACCTGTGTCCATCTGCTGAAGCGACGCAGAAGCTGGTTTGGTTTCATCTCTCATCTAAGTCCATCAGCTCTGGCTCTTTTACACTTCTTTTGAAAACCGCCGTCGTGAAACCACTCTTTAAAAAGTCAACTCACGATCCTGAAACTCTAAAGAACTACTGACATGTCTCCAATCTCTCATTTGTTTCTAAGATTTTGGAAAGACTCGTTCTCCTTCAACTCTCTGACCACCTTCAGGCAAACAATCTGCTTCTCCCTAATCAGTCAGCCCATCGGGCTGCTCACAGCACTGAAATTGCATTCCTCAAAATTGTTAACGACCTTCTCTCTGCTTAAGACGATACTAAACTTTCGCTCCTGTCTCTTTTCGATCTGTCTGCTGCTTTTGACAACAGTGATCATTCCACTCTTTTGTCATGTCTCAACACTTCTTTTATACCTTTTGTTGTTGTTTTTCCCCCCCTTAATTTGTTTTCCCGAGGTCTGTTATTGTTTTCGTATAACTTGCTGACATACGTTGCTATTTTGATAATTGTAAGAACAGTCTAACATCACTCATGTGAATAGACTTGAAATAAAAGGAAAAAAGAAAAAAATGCTCTTCTGGCTCTGTTCTCTCCTGGTTCCACTCCTACCTCTCCGACCGCACCCAAAGAGTTCCCGTCAATTTGGTGTCCCTCAAGGGTCAGTCCTTGGGCCAGTTATCTTCATTCTGTACATTCAACCCCTCTCTGCTATTGTCAGTCACCACTCTCTCTCTTTCATTACAGCTTCCCTGATGACAATCAGCTTTATGCCTCAGCCCACCTCAGTGAGCTTCATGACATAAGTTCTTCCTCCCAGGCTTGCAATTCCGATGTCCGTGCTTGGATGCACCACAACCAACTGCAGTTAAATGCAGACAAGACGGAAAGAACAGAATCTAACACCTTCATCATCGACGACAATATACAGCTGACGTTTCTCACCGAGACCCGGTTGAGGGCGAGAGGGGATGACGCCAAATGGTCCGACCTGACCCCTGCCGGCTACAGCATCAGGTCTTTTCCCAGAACCAGACCTTCACCACCTCCTTCCCTTTTGAACACTCTTCCTTCGAACTCGCCCGTGTCTCTTTATCTATGACCCAGCAATCTGTCAACAACTTCTGTGTTTATCGTCCCCCGCCTAGCCGCAAGAACAAGCAGACTGACTCTATGTTCGTTGATAAGCTCCACAGCCTGTTGGAACACTGCAATTCTTTACATGGCTCCTCCATCGTCCTTGGCGACTTCAACGTGCATTACGACAACCCCCTGAACCCAACCGCTTCCAGAGTGATGGATCTCCCGACCACTTGCAATCTGACCCAGGTTGTCAGTCAGCCCACTCATGACAAAGGACACATCCTGGACTGGCTGTTACACACATCTGACGACCATCTTGTGCAGTCTACCTCCGTGTCTCACACATCCTGGACTGGCTGTCACACACATCTGACGACCATCTTGTGCAGTCTACCTCCGTGTCTCACTCCATCGCCTCTGACCATGCCTGCGTCATCTGCCACCTCAACATCGCCGTTCCTCCCTCCCGGCCTACGTACGTCATGACGCGAAATATCCGCGCCATCGACCGCGCTGCCCTGACAGCAGACCCGGCCACGCGTCTCTCCCGCCTGCCTCGCCCCAGTGCTGATGACCTCGCCCCAGTGCTGATGACCTCGCCCCAGTACTGATGACCTCGCCCCAGTGCTGATGACTGGACTCTGTGCTGACGGGCGTCCTTGACGACCACCTGCCTTGCCCCAGTGCTGATGACTGGACTCTGTGCTGACGACTGGACTCTGTGCTGACGGGCGTCCTTGACGACCACCTGCCTCGCCCCAGTGCTGATGACTGGACTCTGTGCTGACGGGCGTCCTTGACGACCACCTGCCTGGCCCCAGTGCTGATGATGGACTCTGTGCGACGGCGTCCTTTACGACCACTGCCTCGCCCCAGCTGGACCCGCCCCAGTGCTGATGACTGGACTCTGTGCTGACAGGCGTCCTTGACGACCACCTGCCTCGCCCCAGTGCTGATGACCTCGCCCCAGTGCTGATGACTGGACTCTGTGCTGACGGGCGTCCTGACGACCACCTGCCTGCCCCAGTGCTGATGACTGGACTCTGTGCTGACGGGCGTCCTTGACGACCACCTGCCTCGCCCCAGTGCTGATGACCGACTCTGTGCTGACGGGCGTCCTTGACGACCACCTGCCTGGCCCCAGTGCTGATGACTGGACTCTGTGCTGATGACTGGACTCTGTGCTGACGGGCGTCCTTGACGACCACCTGCCTCGCCCCAGTGCTGATGACTGGACTCTGTGCTGACGGGCGTCCTTGACGACCACCTGCCTCGCCCCAGCGCTGATGACTGGACTCTGTGCTGACGGGCGTCCTTGACGACCGCCTGCCTCGCCCCAGCGCTGATGACTGGACTCTGTGCTGACGGGCGTCCTTGACGACCGCCTGCCTCGCCCCAGCGCTGATGACTGGACTCTGTGCTGACGGGCGTCCTTGACGACCGCCTGCCTCGCCCCAGCGCTGATGACTGGACTCTGTGCTGACGGGCGTCCTTGACGACCGCCTGCCTTGCCCCAGCGCTGATGACTGGACTCTGTGCTGACGGGCGTCCTTGACGACCGCCTGCCTTGCCCCAGTGCTGATGACTGGACTCTGTGCTGACGGGCGTCCTTGACGACCTCCTGCCTTGCCCCAGCGCTGATGACTGGACTCTGTGCTGACGGGCGTCCTTGACGACCGCCTGCCTTGCCCCAGCGCTGATGACTGGACTCTGTGCTGACGGGCGTCCTTGACGACCCCTGCTGCCCGCGATGACTGGATCTGTGCTGACGGGCGTCCTTGACGACCACCTGCCTTGCCCCAGTGCTGATGACTGGACTCTGTGCTGACGGGCGTCCTTGACGACCACCTGCCTCGCCCCAGTGCTGATGACCTGGACTCTGTGCTGACGGGCGTCCTTGACGACCACGCTCCTGCTATGTGCCGCAGAGTCCGTCCGCAGAAGAACGCGCCCTGGTTCAGCGGTGTCGCAGAGGAGGTCCGGTCTTTAAAGCAGCAGAGACGCCGTGCCGAGAGACTGTGGCTGAAGACTGGACTGACAGTTCATAGGCAACTGTACAACAATGGAGAGAAAAAAAAGGAAAAAAAATGAAAAAAAGAAAAAAAGAGAAAAACTTGTCACCAAACTAGTTCACAAAGCCAAAGCTACCTACTATTGTAATAAGATTAACGAGAGTCTGTCATGCAACCAACAGTTCAGTGTGGCTAACCAACTGCTCGGAAACAAAAAGCCATCTCCTCTTCCAACAGCCTTTCCTCTGATCGATCTTCTGAAAAGCTTTTTCGACTTTTTTAAAAACAACACTGAAACAAAATTGATGTCTTCTAATCTAACCCACCTGCTTGCACTGAACTTTCTTTCCATGGCAGACCCCTCACTCATTTCAGACCTGTAGCCGAGGACTTTATCAGACGCTCCATACTCAGCTCACCTTCGAAAGTATGTGAACTTAATGCGTTTCCTACCCCTTTGTTACTTGAATGTCTTGAATGGTTGTTACCTTGCGTTACTGCTGTATTCAACAATTCCTTGGTATCTGGTGTTTTCCCATCTGTCTACAAGTCTGCTCTAGTTTAACCTTTTTTGAAAAAGATGTCCTTTGACCCAATGACTTAAAGAACTACCGTCCTGTGTCAAACTTATCTTTTCTGTCAAAAGTCTTAGAAAGAATGGTTCTGTCTCAGCTAAATGAACACCTGAACCACAACAACCTTCTCAGTCCTTTCCAGTCAGCCTGCAGACCCAACCGCATCACTGAAACTGTCCTGCTCAGGATCGTTAACGACCTTCTAACAGCTATGGACAACAACAAAATATGCATTCTGACACTCTTAGATCTCTCGGCAGCCTTCGATACAGTAGATCACCAAATTCTCCTTACTCGACTTCGGCACTCGTTTGGCATTTCTGACTCAGCTCTGTCTTTGTTTTCGTCTTATCTTTGTAACAGAATATATATGTAATCACCATAAATAGTCTGCAGTCTCAACATACAACGCCCTATTATGGCGTTCCCCAGGGTTCTCTACTGGGCCTTGTGCTTTTCTTACTCTACACCCAACCTCTCTTTGATCTAATAAGCAAGCACGCAGTCAGTCACCATGCTTTCGCAGATGACAACCAACTCTACAAGATTAGTACACTAGACGCAATTCATCAGTCGATAGAAACTCTCCAGAATTGAACTACGGATGTCAAGTCTTGGATGACCGCAAACAAGTAAGTAAGTAAGTAAGTTGGTGTTTTACGCCCAGTCAACCGGTACGGTTATATCAGGGCGATACACATCTGATATTATACATCTTTTTTTAAATATAATGTGTATGTCTTAAAATGGGTTTATATACAGTTTTAAAACCATGCTTAAAAGGTGAATAACACAAACATAACTAAAAATAATCTCAAATTTAAATATTTCCAAAAATATTAATTTCTTTCAAAAAGTTAAAAATCTTCTCAGGCGAAATATCCTGAAACAACATACGCAGTGATTCAGCTGTAAAGTGGCGCTCTCTCATTTCAATAAAATCCGAACAAGTAAGTAAAATATGTTCTATGGTTAAATGTTGATCACATCCGATGCACACTGGCGGTTTCTCACCCTTCAATAAAAAAAAGAATGAGTAATAAAAGAATGGCCAATGTACAATCGGGCCATTACAGTCTCTTCTTTTCTGTTTGTCCGAGGACAAACAATACATTCTTTTAGCACTGGAAATATCTGATGTAATTTATTTTCCGGGAACTCATCCCACTCAGACTGCCACAGTTCTAATATATATTTATTTGTGCGTGATTTTAGGTCTGAGAATGGGATGAGCTCAACCGAGATGTCTCCATCAAGGGCATCCTTAGCTGCAGACTCTGCAGCTGAATTTCCCCTAATGCCAACATGGCCGGGAACCCAGATAAAAACAATCTCTCTCCCATCTCTTGTCATTTCCGTATATAATTCTAAAATCTGAACTAAGATTGGATGATCATACTTTAGGTTAAATATTGACTGTAAAGATGAAAGAGAATCAGATAATATCAAAACCGATTTTCCTTTGGAACAATAAACATGTTTGAGAGCTAAAAGAATAGCCCGCAACTCTGCAATATATATTGAATTGTCGTCTGGAAGCCGACAGGTAAAAGGTTTATTAATTCGTTTAGTGGATACAGCCGCCGCAGCAACTCCTTCCTCTGTTTTAGAACCGTCGGTGAAAAAAAATCTGATAAAGGGTATTCTGAGATAAGTTGCAAATAAAACTGTTTATGTATTTCAGGATTTGTTGTATCTTTTTTGAAATTGGTTACGTCAAGACGGACTGCAGGAACTGAAAGTGTCCAAGGGACGATGTCCAACGAGGAAGCATCGTCTACCAGATTTAGGTTAAGTTTAGATTTCTCCAAGTTGGGGAGAATGCGGATGCCACGCTACTATAGGCTGGGTTTTCCGGCAGGGATTTGAGTTTAAGAACATAGTTTAACGACAATTTTAATCGGCGAGTAGTTAATGACGGTTCATGTGCTTCTGTGTATAGACTTTGAGGAGGAGATGTGTGGAAAGCACCCAACGCGATTCGTAAGCCCTGATGGTGGATCGGATCCAACTGTTTCAGAGCGACCGACGGGCCGATCTGTGCACAATGCATCCATAATCCAGTCTGGAGCGGACTAACGAACGGTAAAGGCGTAGCAGGACGATGCGATCGGCTCCCCAATCAGTATGTCCCACTACACGAAGAATGTCCAGAGCCTTCTGACAGGATGTTTTAAGGTATTGAATGTGATTTTTAAAAGTAAGTTTATTGTCAAAGATAAGACCAAAGAACTTTGTTTCTTTGACTACTTTTATAGGCCGCAAACAAACTTCAACAAAATGACAACAAAACCGAGGCTATGATCATACTTTCAAATAGAATGTCTATTTACTGTCCTTTGCCGTCATTCACATCGGAGACATCGATGTTCCATTTGTGTCATTTGTTAAAAACCACGGTGTAACCCTGGATTAAAATGTCAGCATGTCTCAACACGTAAACCACACGTGCAAAGCGGCATACATACAAATCAGGCATATAAGTTTCATACGACACCTTCACACCACTCAGGCAACCCAAACCCTTGTATCCTCTCTTGTCTTCTCTCGCTTGGACTACTGCAACTCTTTACTTTCAGGTTACCCTCAGTACTTACTAGACAAACTTCAAACAGTTCAGAATGCAGCAGCAAGGCTTGTATATAAAGCTAAGAAATCTGACCACATCCATCCATGTGATATACAAATGATTTTTTGAGAATGGAGGGATTGAATGATGTAGTATATTTTATAAGTTGTTATACCGCACTGTTGTTTATAGTCAGTGTATGTGCTGATATCTTACAGGAAGTGTGTCAGTATTGTTAGGGTGATGTGTTAATGTGTATATGTGTGTGCGTGTGTGTGTGTGTGTGTGGGGGGGGGGTTGAATGTGTCCTTGTAGTGGGGTGTATGTGTGGTGTGTGTGTGGATGTGCAACTTGCAAGTATGTGTGGGTGTTGGGGGGGGGGGGGTAATGTGTGGATGAATACTTGAGAATGGAACTAGAGATTGATGCTTTTTATCTTGTAAGCTATTGCTAATACATACAGGTATATTACATGTGAACTGTGATAACTGATATATATGCTGGGCCATTTTGCCACTGGTGTTCATAACCAATGTATAACCAATGTATGTGTGATATTTAATTGTATACAGGTGCTGATATCAAATGTCCCCCAAACCCATTTATTTATTTTGGTGTTGAAATATATACTATAGGAATGAGTAGTCACTGAGTACAACATTGAAAATACTGTTATATATATGTTTTAGATAGCTGTTCTTTATGTGTTATACCTGCTTCTGTTTTTAATGCGTTCAACTTAATTTAACTAAATTGTTAATGTGGCAGAGGTGGTGAGAGCGAAGAAAAAGTTCCGTTTAATTGTTATGATTGCAACGGACAATAAAGTATTTTGAATTGAATTTGAATTATCTCCTCTCTTGTTTTTCTGCCTGGTCCTCTTGCTCTTTCGGTGTTGTCATTGTTCTACTAATGGTCCATTCTCCTGACATTTTTCCAGAAAATTCAAATATTTTTCGTTAAGGGTTAGGCTTTTTTGTATCACTCTTGTTGAGCAGCTAGGAGATGATAGTTGGTAGGTGGTAGGTGCAGCTTGCTGCCATATGGCACTGGTATTTGCCATTGTGCATTTACATGTAGGGGAGCGGTGTGGGGAATGAGGGAAGCAGGTTGGAAGCAAGAATGAAGAGTCACAAGTCAGAGGTTGCTATAACATAACTTTTTATTTGCACCAACCAGGAAACAGTGTAGGCTCTCCCCTGAATCAGATGCATAGGCAGCAGCTCGAACTATTACTAACTGACGACCTGCTACTGCAGGGACACTGGGGGAAAGAGGACGCGGCGGGCCCAGCGCACAAGTTTTAACACTTTAGATAACTGGGGCCATAAAACTCCTACCCAATCAAAAAGGAGAAGGACAGGAAAGAAAGGTTAAAGGGTCATAGCCCGAAACACACAATACACTCGGTTACATACATAACATTTTTTAATTTTATATTGTGTCTGTCCATTCCTTTTTTATATTTTTCTTTAACCTGGTATCGATAAATTAGACGGAATGGTCGACGATACCAGCATGTCCTGGCCTTCTGTGCTCT
The DNA here is from genome assembly GCA_018857735.1 of Alviniconcha marisindica. Lineage (NCBI taxonomy): Eukaryota > Metazoa > Mollusca > Gastropoda > Provannidae > Alviniconcha > Alviniconcha marisindica. Next base: position 892,461 of record JABMCL010000883.1, on the reverse strand, counting down.
TTTAACATGGGGAATATTGAAGGGACTAAATCTTCGAAAATTTGTGTTTGATGTTAGTGTATGTGTAACCGAGTGTATTGTGTGTGTTCCGGGCCATGTCCTTTAATCTTTTCTTTCCTGTCGTCTTTTTCTTTTTTGATTGGGTGGGAGTTTTATGGCCCCAATTATCTAAAGTGTTAAAAATTGTGCGCTGGGCCAGCCGCGTCCTCTTTCCCACAGTGTCCCTGGCGAGGCAGGTTGTTTATTTGCTGCTGTGGTCTGGACATCCATGTGTTGATTCAGGGGAGAGCCTACACTGTTTCCTGGTTGGTGTAAATAAAAGTTATGTTATAGCAACCTCTGACTTGTGACTCTTCATTCATGCTTCCACCCTGCTTCCCTCACTCCCCAGCCCGCTCCCCTACAAAACCTGGTGCTGGCGAGCAGGATTGGAAGTAGAAGAGTCACACACCGACCGGGAGACAGTGTAGAGGAGCTGTCTGGGGGCACCGGCAGACAGTGTACAGGAGCTGTCTGGATGCACTGAGACAATGTAGCGGAGCTGTCTGGAGGCACTGGGACAGTGTAGACGAGCTGTCGGGAGGCACTGGGACAGTGTAGACGAGCTGTCGGGAGGCACTGGGACAGTGTAGACGAGCTGCCGGGAGGCACTGGGACAGTGTAGCGGAGCTGTCCGGCACTGAGGCAGTCCGAGGGGACCTGACCACCAAGCTTCACCTACACTGGTGGCTGATTTACAACTACAGCAACAGGATCCAGTCCTTGGCCCGGTGCTCGCTGCCTGGCCAGCCAAGCCCTCCAACATGAAGGAACGCTCCACGCGGGCGTTGGTGCAGCAGTACCCTCGACGGTTCCGGAAGAATAGGATCCTCCGTCGTGGGCAGGCTGACCAACGTCGTGGTTCCCTTGAACAGCTGGTTCTGCCCAGCTCACTTCGGCTGATGTCCCAAGAGAGGTCATGGACTACATCAGCATCTGCGAGAGATGCACGGTGGTGCCATGCTTTAGGAAAAAGGAAGGGGATATGATGCTTGGTATGGTCGTTCGGTAATGCCTTGTGTTTGTATGTTAATGGGTTGCCTTAAGGGTCCTTAACTTGTTCAAACTTAGTGGCATCGGTTTAGATTTAGCATGTAACTTAACTGTCTTGCTATTTCTAGTGTATACCTTGCATGGCAGTAGCCATTATGATTTAGCTTGTTTCCTTTTGCATGGACCTAAAGTGTGGTAATTGTTAATGCCGTTTTGTTGAGTTGAGGTAAATGTACGTAAGTTGCACAATTGCTTTTGATTATGTGGATTGGATGTGGCATCTGTTGAGTATGGATTGTTCTGGTAGTCATGCTCAAGATACGTTGAGGTATCAATTATACGTTGATTAACCTCGGGAAGGTTGCTTTGGTACAAGCAACAGGGCGAATCGGGATTGATTGTATGTGTGTTGCATTTTGTATATGTGGATTTGTATGCAAATGTTTATATATATACCCGCCTTATACAATCGATTAGGGTTCTCAGTGAGTGTTATACGTCGAGTAAGTTAGTCTGTTAGTTGATTGTTACTCCATATCTGCCACAACTTCCATTTTTCATTTTCCTGAGCAGTGTGGTGACCCTAGTGTATATTTATTTCATCATGATCGAACTTTGATGGCTTGACCGCTAATCTGGTATTAATTAATAGCATTATATATGTTCATTTGAGTAGTAACAGGACCTGGTCCACATCAGGGTCACTGGCGTTGTGTTGTCTGTGAGTGAGAGTTATGTTTATTACGAGTATACGTGTTAACCTTTATATAAGGCCCTGTATTTTCGTGTGTGCGTTTCTCTAACGAGACGTTTTATCACATAAGGCTTGGTATTGAAATCATGGTTTGAGGTGGCAGACATCACTTGTGTGCCGTTCATGTGGTAAATGACATGCAATATGTAGTATTCGATTGTTGCAATGCGTGCTGTGTTGATTTCTTTTTCTTTCTTTTTTTCGAACATGTTTTGAAGTCTTGTACAGCCAATTGTGGAACGTCCTCCATTTTTATGTCCCAGATGGCAGTAGGTTTTTGAAATGCAATAAGAACAGATATTTCTTTTGGAGTTTTCATCATTAACGCAAAGGAATCCTTTTTCATCCTTTTGTCCTGTTTTAAACAATGCGTTCTGGGTCTGTCTGGTTTACTTGGCTTAAATGCGGTAATCATTTTGCCCTTTTTACTTTTACAGCAATGCAATCATTGCTTGGAGATGTTTCTGTTTGTTTTTTTTCTCTCTTTTTTTAAATATTTTTTAGCCAGGCCTTTACTAGTATGTTGGCAAAATGTGGTGCAGCTTTTGTGCGTGGAGGTATTGGGTACCGCTTTGATGGTTTGTTCAGTCAACTCTTAGTTGCCCTACACCCTTTAGTTTTGTTTATTGCTATGCCATTAACCAGCGAGGACGATTGAGTAGGGGAGGATGTAACCGAGTGTATTGTGTGTGTTCCGGACCATGACCCTTTAATCTTTTCTTTCCTGTCGTCTTTTTCTTTTTTGATTGGGTGGGAGTTTTATGGCCCCAATTATCTAAAGTGTTAAAAATTGTGCGCTGGGCCAGCCGCGTCCTCTTTCCCACAGTGTCCCTGGCGAGGCAGGTTGTTTATTTGCTGCTGTGGTCTGGACATCCATGTGTTGATTCAGGGGAGAGCCTACACTGTTTCCTGGTTGGTGCAAATAAAAGTTATGTTATAGCAACCTCTGACTTGTGACTCTTCATTCATGCTTCCAACCTGCTTCCCTCACTCCCCACCCCGCTCCCCTACAAAACGTATGTTTTATGTTTGCAAAGTGATTGGTTTTGTAGATTGACTTGACAGAGGGTTGGTATATATGTGAGAAGCGTTTAGAAATGCGTATTTGCTTATGACCTGAGTTTGACTGTCCCGAGGTGACCCTGTGTGATTGACAGAACATTAAAATCAAATTACTACTACCACCACCACCTCCCTCTACTTCATCTCGCCTGGACCCGCAAGTGAAAGTCTAACTTCTTCGTGGGGGTCCACCTCACCTCCCGCCTCTTGATCTCGTCTGGACTCTGTGTCTAACAATGTTCAGTTCACTGTTCCTTTACGTCCACAGAAACCATAAGGCTTATTAGGGACGGAGAGCCCAGGACGGCCACCTCGACTTTCACACAGCTCCTGAGTTCTGAGTATCAAACACGATGATGATGAAGTGATGCTTAATGTCCTCGGATGTCGTAGACATATTAGGGACAAGCTGAGACCAATGCGTGAGCATTGTTCAAAAAATCTTTACGTCCACGGAAGCCAGAAGGCTCGTTAGGACGGACAGCCCAAGACGGCCACCTCGACTCGCACACAGCTTCTGAACAATGGTGTTGAACATAGTAAGTAAGTAAGTAAGTAAGTAAGTAAGTAAGTAAGTAAGTAAGTAAGTAAGTAAGTAAGTAAGTAAGTAAGTAAGTAAACATGGTGCTTAACGTCCACAGAAACCACAAGGCTTATTAGGGACGGGGAGAAGGGGGTGAAGGGGGTATGGAGGTGGGGGAAGAGGGAGAGTATATACCTATCGCTACACTGTCACCACCAGAATGACCTGCATTAAGATGGGCAGCGATGAGAGCCATTTTAATGTTTCATTAATTCTGATGGACAAAGTCACAAGACAGTGTCCACAAACCATAACCTTTCTAAAGAGAAGGGAGAGCCGAAGCGGTATCGAACCGAGGTCCTTCCGCTTACCAGCCTACCGCCGTACCGCTAGGCCAAACACGTGGTGGTGAAGTGATGCTTAACGTCCTCAGATGTCAGTTGACATATTAGGGACAAGTTGTGACCAATGCCGAAGCACGGTGCAATAATTTTTTACGTCTACGAAACCAGAAGGCTCGTTAGGACGGACAGCTCAGGATGGCCACCTCGACTCTCACACGGCTCCTGAACTATGGCCAAACATGTTGGTTGGTTGTTGTGTTGCTTAATGTCCTCGGATGTCGGTTGACATATTAGGGACAAGTTGAGACCAATGCCGAAGCATGGTTCAATATAGCTTTACGTCCACAGAAACCAGAAGCCTCGTTAGGACGGACAGCCCAGGACGGCCACCTCGACTCTCACACAGCTCCTGAACTATGGCCAAACATGATGATGATGATGAAGTGATGCTTTATGTCCTCAGATGTCAGTTGACATATTAGGGACAAGTTGTGACCAATGCCGAAGCACGGTGCAATAAATCTTTACGTCCACGGAAACCAGAAGGCTCGTTAGGACGGACAGCCCAGGACGTCCACCTCGACTCTCACACAGCTCCTGAACCATGGCCAAACATCGAAATCGTGCTCCTTTTATACCTGTGGGGTGCCGCGTGGCCAGACATACGTCACTAGACGAATCCAGCGACTGCTAGCGGCCAACAGCCAGCAGTGCCCATATCTCCACTAAACTGTGCATCTTAATACCGCCTACTTTTAAATACTGGCCTGATTATATTCTGTAGGCTGCATTCCTGATAGCAAGAAGATAACTTTAATAAATAATGGTCAAACTTATTTCAGTTTTCTCCTCCACACATGTAACAACTAATCAGCGCTGTACCACTTCAGCGGATATTCAAAACGCGCTGTGTAAATACAGTCAGTCAGTCAGATTCGCATACGAGTAGAGCGCAATAGGTCTGCTGGGAAGTGCAGAAAATAGCGCTATAGTTGCCATTGTGAAGCGCTACGTGTTTGTCTCGACAAAAATGATACTTGTGGCAGCTCCCGTCAATGATAATCTCGAGGTGAGGCGTTCAACAACTGTTCATATAAAAAAACATACTAACACAAAAATCAACATTCCTTTGTAGTGGCCAACACTGCGATGCCATTGGGTCTTCCAGTTAAGTCTGGAGCAGGGCATAGTCAGCGTTCCCTGTACCGCTTGCTGCCAGGTGTTTTACCTCTACTTCCTGCTTCCCGATTCTTCCACTTTTCCCCCTTCTTAAACTCCTCTTAAACCATACTGTTGGAAGTGTCATTACTGTGATTCGCAATTTAATTGTGATCTCACGAATTGTGTTTCTTATGAATTTGGTTTGATGCGTTATTGAAGCAAAGATTTTTCTGAGTACTGTTTGATGAATTGCAATTAAAACTTTTCATTAGTTTTAAATTGGCGAAATGTCATACGTGGTTATTAATGACATGCTCGGCTTAGTTCTGCTTTCTGTCGACTGTTTACAGTGACTTTTTATCTTCTCGCCAATGTGATTTGATTACTTCTATTTCGCCCTGATGTGAGTTTGTTGTTGACTGGGCATTAAATACCAGCAAGCGATCAGCCAAAGCTCATCTTTGTGTAGGGTGTCCTGAAGATAGAACCTGAACTGCATTTGGAATTTTGATCTTTTTGCTACGCCATACATTTTAGCTGTGGCGCCATCAGCTTGTGTAGACTTTTCGTGTGCGGTGTTCATTATCCACAGACAGAGGGCGAGGTTTCATAGCGGTCAGTCGTCAGCCGGAAACATGATGAGCCAATGCAACCCAAAGTGCCTCAGTAGATATGCATTCTGGATCAATGTTTTGTTGAAATTAGGTTTCTTTTGGTCTACCCTTTTTTCACCAAGTAAGCATTTTACATCATCTTTTATTCAATCCGATGAAATGACACAGCATCGGCTGAATGAATTTTCCAACCTAGCATTGATTTGCGATGCAGTACTTGATTACAGTATCCTCAGATGCTTTCAGGGATCCGCTAGGTTTTTTAACATTCCGTAGCTCATACGCAACCATGTTCATAGCGGTCAGCCGTCAGCCGGAAACATGATGAGCCAATGCAACCCAAAGTGCCTCAGTAGATATGCATTCTGGATCAATGTTTTGTTGAAATTAGGTTTCTTTTGGTCTGCCTTTTTTTCACCAGGTAAGCATTTTACATCATCTTTTATTCAATCCGATGAAATGACACAGCATCGGCTGAATGAATTTTCCAACCTAGCATTGATTTGCGATGCGGTACTTGTGTACATTATCCTCAGATGATTTCAGGGATTCACTAGGTTTTTTAACATTCCGTAGCTCATACGCAAACGTGTAGAAAAAACGCGTATGGGTAAAGAAATCTGGGTAATATCAAAGAGACGGTCGGAAATACCTGGGACATTTCAAACGCCATTTTGGGCCACAAATATGAGCAGCATGAATCCAAAAGGGTCCTATCTAGCGAATGAAGCCAATATTGCAACAAAAATCACTTTGATTACAGTCTGTAAGTGGGTGAGTCCTCAGTACGTACACGATCGATTGTTTTGCCGACAACAGCACTCGGGAAGCGTGCACGGTTACTCGAAACTAGATCTAGATCAAATGTCTGAAAGGAGCATATACATACTGAAATCTAGATCAAACATCAATGGCGCATACTCGCGCATACTGAAAGACACAAATGTGATCAAACTCACTTTTTGAGCAGGGATTTCCGACCGCTGGATATTGTCTAAGCCTGAAGCTCTTAGATTCTAATAATTTTATACCTTTCCACTTTCATTGTTGGCAAGTTCTTCTTCTCCTTTGATGTGGGCAGCCACCATCCATTAAGCAGGAGTTGATCGGAGCCCTACTGAGTAAAGTGGTGTGAAAAAAAAATAGAAAAGTAAATTTAGACAGAGGGTAAGTGTACATCTAATTTGGAGTAGGCTATCCGGCCACACCAATCCGGCTACCGTAGCGGTCCCCGATGATTACATTTTTATTTCTTGCACGTGTTGCTTATTTTAGTTAGTCAGTGTTAGTCAGTTTTAGTTAGTCAGTGTTAGCCTGTTGTTTATTTGAAACAAAACTAGCCCACAATTTTGTCCTTTCTGCAAACGTGCGATGTGTTCTCCTTGTACGAGCAGCCAGTACAGGGCCGAAACGGGCAAAGTATGGGCAAGGTACGAGCAGCCAGTACAGGGCCGAAACGGGCAAAGTATGGGCAAGGTACGAGCAGCCAGTACAGGGCCGAAACGGGCAAAGTATGGGCAAGGTACGAGCAGCCAGTACAGGGCCGAAACGGGCAAAGTATGGGCAAGGTACGAGCAGCCAGTACAGGGCCGAAACGGGCAAAGTATGGGCAAGGTACGAGCAGCCAGTACAGGGCCGAAACGGGCAAAGTATGGGCAAGGTACGAGCAGCCAGTACAGGGCCGAAACGGGCAAAGTATGGGCAAGGTACGAGCAGCCAGTACAGGGCCGAAACGGGCAAAGTATGGGCAAGGTACGAGCAGCCAGTACAGGGCCGAAACGGGCAAAGTATGGGCAAGGTACGAGCAGCCAGTACAGGGCCGAAACGGGCAAAGTATGGGCAAGGTACGGGGCAGCCAGTACAGGGCCGAAACGGGCAAAGTATGGGCAAGGTACGAGCAGCCAGTACAGGGCCGAAACGGGCAAAGTATGGGCAAGGTACGAGCAGCCAGTACAGGGCCGAAACGGGCAAAGTATGGGCAAGGTACGAGCAGCCAGTACAGGGCCGAAACGGGCAAAGTATGGGCAAGGTACGGGCAGCCAGTACAGGGCCGAAACGGGCAAAGTATGGGCAAGGTACGAGCAGCCAGTACAGGGCCGAAATGGGCAAAGTATGGGCAAGGTACGGGGCAGCCAGTACAGGGCCGAAACGGGCAAAGTATGGGCAAGGTACGGGGCAGCCAGTACAGGGCCGAAACGGGCAAAGTATGGGCAAGGTACGAGCAGCCAGTACAGGGCCGAAACGGGCAAAGTATGGGCAAGGTACGAGGCAGCCAGTACAGGGCCGAAACGGGCAAAGTATGGGCAAGGTACGAGCAGCCAGTACAGGGCCGAAACGGGCAAAGTATGGGCAAGGTACGAGCAGCCAGTACAGGGCCGAAACGGGCAAAGTATGGGCAAGGTACGAGCAGCCAGTACAGGGCCGAAACGGGCAAAGTATGGGCAAGGTACGAGCAGCCAGTACAGGGCCGAAACGGGCAAGTATGGGCAAGGTACGAGCAGCCAGTACAGGGCCGAAACGGGCAAAGTATGGGCAAGGTACGAGCAGCCAGTACAGGGCCGAAACGGGCAAAGTATGAGCAAGGCTCATATGGCAGGTACGGGGCAGCCAGTACAGGGCCGAAACGGGCAAAGTATGGGCAAGGTACGGGCAGCCAGTACAGGGCCGAAACGGGCAAAGTATGGGCAAGCTCAGTATGGCAAGGTACGGGGCAGCCAGTACAGGGCCGAAACGGGCAAAGTATGGGCAAGGTACGGGGCAGCCAGTACAGGGCCGAAACGGGCAAAGTATGGGCAAGGTACGGGGCAGCCAGTACAGGGCCGAAACGGGCAAAGTATGGGCAAGGTACGGGGCAGCCAGTACAGGGCCGAAACGGGCAAAGTATGGGCAAGGCTCAGTATGGGCAAGGTACGGGGCAGCCAGTACAGGGCCGAAACGGGCAAAGTATGGGCAGCAGTATGGGCAAGTACGAGGCAGCCAGTACAGGGCCGAAACGGGCAAAGTATGGGCAAGGCTCACATGGGCAGGACGAGCAGCCAGTACAGGGCCGAAACGGGCAAAGTATGGGCAAGGTACGGGGCAGCCAGTACAGGGCCGAAACGGGCAAAGTATGGGCAAGGTACGAGCAGCCAGTACAGGGCCGAAACGGGCAAAGTATGGGCAAGGTACGGGGCAGCCAGTACAGGGCCGAAACGGGCAAAGTATGGGCAAGGTACGAGCAGCCAGTACAGGGCCGAAACGGGCAAAGTATGGGCAAGGTACGGGCAGCCAGTACAGGGCCGAAACGGGCAAAGTATGGGCAAGGTACGAGCAGCCAGTACAGGGCCGAAACGGGCAAAGTATGGGCAAGGTACGGGGCAGCCAGTACAGGGCCGAAACGGGCAAAGTATGGGCAAGGTACGAGCAGCCAGTACAGGGCCGAAACGGGCAAAGTATGGGCAAGGTACGGCAGAGCAGGCGAAACGGGCAAAGTATGGGCAAGGTACGAGCAGCCAGTACAGGGCCGAAACGGGCAAAGTATGGGCAAGGTACGGGGCAGCCAGTACAGGGCCGAAACGGGCAAAGTATGGGCAAGGTACGGGCAGCCAGTACAGGGCCGAAACGGGCAAAGTATGGGCTAAGGCTCAGTATGGGCAAGGTACGAGCAGCCAGTACAGGGCCGAAACGGGCAAAGTATGGGCAAGGTACGGGGCAGCCAGTACAGGGCCGAAACGTGCAAAGTAGGGGCAGGCTCAGTATGGCAAGGTACGGGGCAGCCAGTACAGGGCCGAAACGGCAAGTATGGGCAAGCTAGTATGGGCAAGGTACGAGCAGCCAGTAAAGGGCCGAAACGGGCAAAGTATGGGCAAGGTACGGGGCAGCCAATACAGGGCCGAAACGGGCAAAGTATGGGCAAGGCTCAGTATGGGCAAGGTACGAGCAGCTAGTACAGGGCCGAAACGGGCAAAGTATGGGCAAGGTACGGGGCAGCCAGTACAGGGCCGAAACGGGCAAAGTATGGGCAAGGCTCAGTATGGGCAAGGTACGGGGCAGCCAGTACAGGGCCGAAACGGGCAAAGTATGGGCAAGGCCCAGTATGGGCAAGGTACGGGGCAGCCAGTACAGGGCCGAAACGGACAAAGTATGGGCAAGGCTCAGTATGGGCAAGGTACGGGGCAGCCAGTACAGGGCCGAAACGGGCAAAGTATGGGCAAGGCTCAGTATGGGCAAGGTACGGGGCAGCCAGTACAGGGCCGAAACGGGCAAAGTATGGGCAAGGTACGGGGCAGCCAGTACAGGGCCGAAACGGGCAAAGTATGGGCAAGGCTCAGTATGGGCAAGGTACGGGGCAGCCAGTACAGGGCCCGTACGGGATAGCCCCCTCACGGGGCCCGTACGGGCAAAGTATGGGCAAGGCCGTGCCCGTACGCTGCCCTTACTTGCTCGTACGAGCCCGCACCATGCCCGTACAGGCATGTTTACTGGGCACACACACACGCACTCACACACACACACACACACACACACACACACACACACACACACACACACACACACACACACACACACACACACACACACACACACACACACGAAATTGACAGGTTTGTTTTCTCCCACGTTGCAAGTTGCACGCTTTGGGTTTTTTTGTTTATTTCTTTTTCTTTTTTTCTTTTTTCTTTCTTTTGTTTTCTTCCGCCCATGTGAACTGGTCATCGAGGAACGTTTTTTCCTTGTATATCTGCGTGTATATGGGTTTGTGTGCTTGTTTTTGCTGCTGTCTGTTCAGGTGTTTTATTTACATATGTTGCTCTATTTTTCCCGTGCCAATTCCGTCGCACCTGTGTCATACAGCCAAAAACGTGGTCATATTGTGTGAATGCATTTGTGAAATTATTTCCACTCCTTGGAGTAGGCTGGTGTAAGTTATGCGGCCTGTTTAGTGACCTGTTGCTGGCAAGGCAAGACGTGTAGCGTGTTGTATCGCTGGTTTATTATGTTGGTCCAGCCCCGATTGCAGACAAGTCGAGATATACAGCGTGTTGTGTCACAGGTTTATTATGTTGGTCCAGCCCAGACTGCTGACGGGTCAAGATATGCAGCGTGCTGTGTCACAGGTTTATTATGTTGGTCCAGCCCAGACTGCTGACGGGTCAAGATATGCAGCGTGTTGTGTCACAGGTTTATTATGTAGGTCCAGCCCAGACTGCTGACGGGTCAAGATATGCAGCGTGCTGTGTCACAGGTTTATTATGCTGTCCAGCCCAGGTGTTCAATGTTGCAAGTCCGATGACATGTCCAAGAATGTTACGGACACGATTTGTTTATTATTATGGCTGAACACGAGAAACTAAATAATGCTAATGGGCTGGGAAACTTCAAAAAGAAAAAAAGATGTTTTTCACTTTCTTAGAAAACAAAGTGGGGATTTTTTTTCTTTTTTTTATATACTAGAAACTCATTGGAAGACTGAACAGGAACATTTGATCAGATCACAGTGGGAATTTGAATGCGTTGTTGCCGGAAACCATACTGGAAGCAGAGGGGAGGCTGTGTTGTTTAAAGAAATTGAGTATAAAATTCACAGTACTATAAGAGATGAATTGGTAGATATATTTTGATTGACATCGAATTTCTCAATAGGTGTATGACTCTTGGAAATATTTATGAGCCCAGCAGTGGGGATCAGCCCGAGTTCTTTGAGGAAGTGTTCAATCAGATTACATCTTTTGATAAAGAACTGATTGTTGTTGGAGGTGATTGGAATGTTGCTGTAAATCCCACACTTGATACCAATCATCCGTCCAATGTTAATAGAAATAGACCCAGAGGGAAGATACAAGAGCTTATTGAATGCCTGAATGCGAACTTCATGACCGTTTCTGTTCTTTCTTTCGGGAAAAGATTGCATCTATTTGCAATGAACTTGATTTACAAGCAGCTGATAGCACTCCTGCACCTCACTCTGTTGTTGGCAGTGAACCTTGTGGCTCTGAGCCAGTGTCGTAAGAGTCGTTTCGCAAACTGATAGGTGATTCTGCCCTCCAAAGCTGTCTTCTTGATCCAGTCCCAACCACTTTGTTGAAAACGTACTTAGATGACTTAGTGCCCTTGACTTGCAGAATTGTGAACCAATCACAGTTCTTTGGGTCTGTTCCTTTGCAGTTCAAGGAGGCAGTAGTTATCCCCCCCCCCCCCACCCCCACCCCACCCCCCACCCCCCTCCCCCTTCTGAAAACAAACAAACAACAAAAGTGGCCTTGACGCAAACAGTTTCAAAAACTACAGATCTGTGTCAAACCTGCAATTTCTCCAAACTGCTCGAGAAAGTTGTGCTGCATCAGCTTCACAACCATTTGTTGACCAACAATCTTTGTGGTAACTTCCAGTCTGCTTACCGTGTACATCACAGTACGGAGACAGCTCTCGTACGTGTCATGATCTGCCTTCTCGGTAGTGCTGATTAAGGCCGGTGACCGTTTTCACCTTACTTTATTTGTCAGCTGCGTTCGATACGTTGGATCATAGCATTCTCCTCGCACGGTTATGTGACATGTTCGGCATATCTGGCAAGGCTATCGAAGGGTTTTCTTCGTACTTGTCTGATAGAGGCCAGGCTGTAAGTGTCAATGGTAGGGTCTCTTCACAAAAGAAGCTTCACTACGTGGTTCCTCAATGTTCAGTCTTGGGTCCAATACTCTTTAATCTGGACATTCAACCACTGTCTAAAGTCATTTTTCGAAGTAGGTGCGGTCATCATAAATTTGCTAATGATACTCAGTTTCACCAGTCTTCAACTCCATCTGACTTTCATTTACTGATTGTTGACGTTGAGCAATGTGTTGACTCTGTCGGGAGATGGCTGGCTGGTAATAGGCTAGACCAGAACAACGACAAAACTGAAGGTCTTTGGGTTGTATCTCGTAAAAGGGCCAGCGTGCCACAAGATAACCACTTGAAAATTGGCAATCATGACATTTCCTTAAAAGGCCACGTCAAAAATCTCTGGGTGTACATTGACGCAACTAACTGTCCAGTATTTCTACGGATATCAACAAATTCCTAAATTTTGTGATGTTACTTTTGTGCGATTTTACTAAACTGTAGATTTGTACAACTGGCTGTTTTGGACTAGTCCATATGCTAAGTCGTTCTGTTCTGACAGCCACTCTGGGCATAGTATCATATACGGTACTGTGGTCATGAAAATAACTCACTGGAACAACTCTGGGTTTAGACCTTTGATGTCTTCAAGCGTGCTCATCGCCACAGGCCATGGGGGTCGTGACCGCATGACTAAGGAGACGCAGCGTAAATACGCCAACGTCAGCACCAACGATCTGGAGCTCTTTATGTCGCGGTGTCAGGAATGTCAGAAAAAGAGGAAGAGGCCGATGACAAAGGGCGTGGTTATCTGCCCTACTCTGAGCAAAGAGTGCACCCAGAGGACATGGTTATCTGCCCTACTCTGAGCAAAGAGTGCACCCAGAGGACATGGTTATCTGCCCTACTCTGAGCAAAGAGTGCACCCAGAGGACATGGTTATCTGCCCTACTCTGAGCAAAGAGTGCACCCAGAGGACATGGTTGTCTCGCCCTACTCTGAGCAAAGAGTGCACCCAGAGGACATGGTTGTTCGCCCTACTCTGAGCAAAGAGTGCACCCAGAGGACATGGTTATCTGCCCTACTCTGAGCAAAGAGTGCACCCAGAGGACATGGTTATCTGCCCTACTCTGAGCAAAGAGTGCACCCAGAGGACATGGTTATCTGCCCTACTCTGAGCAAAGAGTGCACCCAGAGGACATGGTTGTTCGCCCTACTCTGAGCAAAGAGTGCACCCAGAGGACATGGTTATCTGCCCTACTCTGAGCAAAGAGAGCACCCAGAGGACATGGTTATCTGCCCTACTCTGAGCAAAGAGTGCACCCAGAGGACATGGTTATCTGCCCTACTCTGAGCAAAGAGTGCACCCAGAGGACATGGTTATCTGCCCTACTCTGAGCAAAGAGTGCACCCAGAGGACATGGTTGTTCGCCCTACTCTGAGCAAAGAGTGCACCCAGAGGACATGGTTATCTGCCCTACTCTGAGCAAAGAGTGCACCCAGAGGACATGGTTATCTGCCCTACTCTGAGCAAAGAGTGCACCCAGAGGACATGGTTGTTCGCCCTACTCTGAGCAAAGAGTGCACCCAGAGGACATGGTTATCTGCCCTACTCTGAGCAAAGAGTGCACCCAGAGGACATGGTTATCTGCCCTACTCTGAGCAAAGAGTGCACCCAGAGGACATGGTTATCTGCCCTACTCTGAGCAAAGAGTGCACCCAGAGGACATGGTTATCTGCCCTACTCTGAGCAAAGAGTGCACCCAGAGGGCGTGGTTGTTCGCCCTACTCTGAGCAAAGAGTGCAGCCAGAGGACATGGTTGTTCGCCCTACTCTGAGCAAAGAGTGCACCCAGAGGACATGGTTATCTGCCCTACTCTGAGCAAAGAGTGCACCGAGAGGACATGGTTATCTGCCCTACTCTGAGCAAAGAGTGCACCCAGAGGACATGGTTATCTGCCTTACTCTGAGCAAAGAGTGCACCCAGAGGACATGGTTTCGCCCTACTCTGAGCAAAGAGTGCACCCAAGGCATGGTTGTTCGCCCTACTCTGAGCAAAGAGTGCACCCAGAGGACATGGTTATCTGCCTTACTCTGAGCAAAGAGTGCACCCAGAGGACATGGTTGTTCGCCCTACTCTGAGCAAAGAGTGCACCCAGAGGACATGGTTGTTCGCCCTACTCTGAGCAAAGAGTGCACCCAGAGGACATGGTTATCTGCCCTACTCTGAGCAAAGAGTGCACCCAGAGGGCATGGTTATCTGCCCTACTCTGAGCAAAGAGTGCACCCAGAGGACATGGTTATCTGCCCTACTCTGAGCAAAGAGTGCACCCAGAGGACATGGTTATCTGCCCTACTCTGAGCAAAGAGTGCACCCAGAGGACATGGTTATCTGCCCTACTCTGAGCAAAGAGTGCACCCAGAGGACATGGTTGTTCGCCCTACTCTGAGCAAAGAGGTTGCACCAAGAGGACAGGCTCATCTCGTTGTTATGTAGTCCGTGCCAAGGAACAACTACAAATGGATCGTGGTAAAATGTATCAGTGTTCTGTGACCAATCAAAAGCAAACGTCCTACAGAAGTTGCAGCACAGCTCATGGGTATCTTCCCCCTTCTTGGTGCTCAGGCAATACTTCAGAGCGACGATGGTGCTGAGAGTACAGCCCACGTCATCTCGGAAATTAAAGACTTCCGGCCTGTTTGGGTTACAATTCATGGCAAACCCCGTCATCTGCAGAGTCAGGGATCTGTTGAACGATCAAATGGTGACATGAAATACATTTTGGTGGCCTGGCTTGCTGATAACGACACGCATGACTGGATTACAGGCATCAAGTGTGTGCAGTTCCAGAAGAAATCTGCCAATCATTCAGGAATAAAGAGCTGTCC